>JAEIFU010004464.1:0-14547 GCA_018904235.1 Lordiphosa stackelbergi | reverse complement strand
ACACAAGTTTACAAAAAAGGCCAACTTTTGCAACAGAGAAATGGCCAGCCGTTCCTTATGTATTTTTGGGCGCTGAACTCAAATAAATTGTCCGTTTTCTCCCAGCACGTCAGGTTTACGAGATATTCGCATAAACGTGTGTTTCGCGAGGTTTCTTTACATTTGTAGTTCCTGTGGCCACATTAAGTGTCCTATTTCAACAAAATTTGTTTTAATGTGGGCTGCATTGAATAACGTTACAGAAAAACCAAGCACGAAGTTTTGATTTTGCTGATAAGGTACCAATTTTTGGATTTAAAAATGGAAAATGTGGTTATTATTGACAAAATCGATTTTTTCCCAAGTTTAAATAATTCTGAAAAATTTTCTGCTTATATTAAAAATCTTGGAAAAAAATAGTTGGTAGTCCTTTGTTTCTTCTTATTTTACATATTTTCATCGATTTCGATATCATCGCGCCTTTCAAAGTTATAGCCCAAAAACTATACAAATTTTTAGACTTTTTTTGCTTTTTGCTTTTATTTACCATGAAAATTTATTGCAGCTTGAAAATAACAATGTTTTTATTGTGAAACCATTGAGTTTCAGTTCGATTTTTGTTAATTTTAAGACATTTTAAGGTTTAATATTTATTAAAATATGTAAAACGAGAGCGTAAGTTAAAGTCGGCTCTAACCGACTTCGATATTCCCGTTACTCATGAAAAAACATGTTTAACAGTGTTCCCGCGTTCCTTAGTGTGACCATCCGAAAAGTATGCAACATTTTTTAGGGTGGGAGGGTGGTAGCGGGGGGCTTGGTTCACTTTTTTGCTTATAACTTGAGAACCGTTCATCCGATATTTATCATTTCTTCGGCAAATCGATTCATTTTGCTAATTACTAACTATCTCTAATAGGAATACGAATCGTCTATCTTTAAAACTGTAGGAGATATAACGTTTTTTCTAAATTGCAGGGGCGGGAGGGGGCGTGGCCAAAATTTGAGACAAACTTGATCTGCGTGCAGATAAAAGAAGCATTTGTCCCATACATGTCAAACCTCTATCTCTTACCCATCTCTGGGATCGGTGTTCTACCGACACCGACGGACGGGCGGGACGGACGGACCGGCGGCTAAACGCGGCTGTTGTGTGACTTACTGGTCGGGTCCTTCGCCTTACCGGCCTAGGGAGGGGGCGTGGCCAAAATTTGAAACAAACTTGATCGCGTGCATAAAATTGTCCCATACAGTCAAACCTTATCTCTTACCATCTCTGAGATCTAGGTGTTCATACAGACGAACGGACGGACGGACGGACGGACGGACGGACAGACGGACAAGGCTAAATTGACTCGGCTGTTGATGCTGATCAAGAATATATATACTTTATATGGTCGGATATGATTCCTTCTGCCTGTTACATACATTTGCACGACTTTAGTATACCCTTTTTACTCTACGAGTAACGGGTATAAAAATAGAGGGAAGCTAACTTCGGCTCGACCGAAGTTTATAAACCCTTGGAGCATGATATATGTCCGCCAGTTTACTATATGGCAGCTATACGATATATTTAACCGAATTTGATCTAACTTTCCAGAATTGTGTCCAAACAGATAATACTTATAACTAGAAACTATAGAGACGCTACCATTAAAAACATAAAAGTTTTTCTCACTATAAATACTTTTTCAACCGATCGTTTCCCCTGAAGCTATATGCTATAGTCATCCGATTTGAATCAAACTTGACAGAATTATGTGGTAGAATATAATATTGATCAGTGAAAAGTTTGGGAGCGATAGCATTGAAAACAAAAATGTTATTCTCACTAAGACTTTTTTCAAACCTATCTTTTGTACGGCACTTATACTATGTATATAGTTGTACTATTTTGATAAATATCGGTGAAATTGTGTGAAATCATAGAAAACTTATAAATACGAGGGTTGGGAGCCCTAGCATTGAAAACAACAAAGTTTTTCTTACTAAAAGTAGTTTTTCAACCGATCGTTCCTATGGCAGCTATACGCTACAGTGGGTTTGAATCAATCTTGACAGAATTGTGTGGTCGTATATAATATTGATCTGTACAAAGTTTGGGAGAGAGATTGAAAACAAAAAAGTTTTTTCACTAAGACTCTTTTTCAGACCTATCTATTGTATGGCAGCTATACCATATAGTTGTCCGATTTTGATAAATCTCCTTAAAATTATGTGAAATAATAGAAAACTTATAAATCCTACTGTTGGGAGCGATAGCATTGAAAACAAAAAAGTTTTTTCCACTAAAACTACTTTTCCAACCGGTCGTTCCTATGGCAGCTATATGCTATAGTCATCCGATCCGGCCGGTTCCGACAAATGTACCGCGTATTTGTACCAAAATACGTCGTGCAAAGTTTGGTTGCGATAGCTTGACTGACGGAGGAGATAGCATAGAAACAGACGGAGAGACGGACATGGCTATACCAGCTCGTCATGCTGATCAAGAATATATATAGGTTAGGTTAGATTATGTTGCGCTGGTTAGAATAGAAGAATCCTATTTCTTCACTTAGGAAGAATATATATAAGAATATATATACTATACTAGCAAATAACCCGACGCGCTTCGCTGCGCTTTCAACAGTATAGAACCAAACAATATTAGATATAATAATACACCGCAGAACCCAGAAATCGAACTTTGCTGATGGGTTTTTCCTTCAACTCCCACCCACTCTCCACCCAATTTCCCCAGTTCCCACTCACTTCCCACCCACTTCCCCCCACTCCCGCCCACATCCCCCCACATCCCGCCCACATCACTCTCCACATCCCACCCACATCCCTCCCACATCCCCTCCCTCTTCCCACCCACATCCCACCCACATCCCTCCCACTTCCCGCCCACATCCCATCCGCATCCCTCCCACATCCCGCCCACATCCCATCCACATCCTATCCACTTCCACCTCAGTCCACCCACATCCCCCCATTTTCCCAATTCCCACAGTTCCTCTCATTTCCCACCCACATCCCTCCCTTCCCGCCCACATCCCGCCCACATCCCTCCACATCCCACCCACTTCCCTCCCACATCCCACCCACATCCCTCCCACATCCCACCCACCAATCCCTCCTACTTCCCGCCCACATCCCTCCACATCCCTCCCACATCCCTCCCACATCCCCCTCCCACTTCCCGCCCCCATCCCATACTCTTCCCACCATTCCACCCATATCCTACCCACTTCCCGCCCACATCCCACACACTTCCCGCCCACATCCCACCATCCCGGCGTTATTTCCAACATCGGAAAATGATAACACTAATGAATTTTCCTTTTTACCTTACAAATCGAGTTTCAAGTCAATCGGATGAAAAATAATTCTATTGCATGTAGAATTTTCCGGGCATTTTCACACCTGGGGGCGGATTTTCCGACATTGAAAAATCACATTTTTAATTATTTCGTATTTTGTCCTTTCAAACCGAGTTTCAAGCCAATCGGGTGATAAATAGTTTTTTTTTCATGCAGAATTTTCCGGCAATTTTCCGACCGCCAGATCGAATTTTCCAACTTCGGAAAATCACATTTCAAACTATTTCGTATTCTATCCTAACAAACCGAATTTCAAGCCAATCGGATAAAAATAGTTGTTTGCATGCAGAATTTTCCAGCCATTTTCCTCGTGGGCGGATTTTCCGAAATCGGGAAAACACGTGTCGAATATTTTGCGTACTATGCTTGCGAACCAAGTTTCAAGTCAATCTGATGAAAATCAAATGTTTACAATACAAACTTTTCCGGCGCTTTTCCGACTTTTTCGGGAGGGATTTTCCGGAAAATTGGAACACAGTTATTGTTGAATTTTCATATACATCTTTGAAAATGAGTTTGAATCTGATCGGATAATAAACAAAAAAGTTTCATACAACAGTTTTCCGTGAATTTTCCGACTTTGGGGATAGATTTTTCAAAATTTGAAAGTCTCTTTTTTTATGTCTTAGTATGTGTAATTTTGAAAATGAGTTTGGAGCTAATCGCTGGCAATTAAAGTTTCGCCCATACAACCTTGACCACCCACTTTTCACCCAGGGGGGTGAATTTTCCGGAAGATTGGTATGCAGTTGTTGTTGAATTTTCATATAGATCTTTGAAAATAAGTTTGAACTTGATCGCATGAAAAACAAAAAAGTTTCATACAACAGTTTTCCGCGAATTTTCCACATTTCCCGACAGAATTTTCCAAAATCCGTTCTTAGTACTCACTTTCAGCATAAGATAAAACTACTGTGAAAATCTCATCTTCCTATCTTTTATGGTATAGGCTGTGCGACGGTCACCAGTCAGTCAGTCAGTCAGTCAGTCAGTCAGTCAGTCAGTCAGTCAGGTTGAACTCTTTTATATATATAGATATAAGCTCTGAAAAGCGTCGGTAAAGTTTGTATGGGAAAAAATGTTATTTTTCATCAGATTGACTTGAAACTTGGTTTGTAAGCATAGTACGCAAAATAATTCGACACGTGGAAGGAAAGTGGATGGGTATTGGTTCTATACTGTTGAAGGCGCATCGAAGCGCGGCGGGTTATATGCTAGTTATTAAATAAAATGAGTAACACATTAATTGTTTTTATCATTATGCCATTTAACAATCTGCAGTAAGTTGCATTTCGAGTTATCGATAGGCAGCGCGCTATAGGAGAGCTTGTTAGTTCAAATGATTAACGTGGGGAGGTTACTTTATACGGATGATCGTAGGTGGAGCGCCCCCTATAGAGTAATGGGGGAATAAGATCCACTGCCATGGGAAAGGCCACAGGTGTAGTCCCTTCTCACTCACTCCAAATAAGGGTGATTTTTAAAAACTATAGGAAAGTTAAAAAAAAAAAACACATAAAATTCAGAAAAATGCATGAAATCTTTATTTAAATCGATAGTACGGTCCATATAATTTAATGTTTGAAGATTATTTCATGCAAATGTTGACCGTGACTGCGCTTAGTCCGAATTTGGCATACTCTTTCCAATATTTCGGCCGGTATCACAAGAATAAATGCTTCAATGTTGTCTTCCAATGCGTCAATTGAAGCGGGCTTGTCTGTATAGACATGAGCTTTAACATAGCCCCACAAGAAATAGTCTAAAGGCGTTAAATCGCACGATCTAGGCGGCCAATTGACCGGTCCCGAACGTGAAATAAAATGTTCACCGAACTCGCCTCTCAATAAGTCCATTGTTGCGCGTGCTTTGTGGCATGTGGCACCGTCTTGTTGAAACCACATGCCATGCAAGTCAAGCTCTTGCATTTTGGTCAAAAAAAAAGTTTGATATCATCTCACGGTAGCGCTCACCATTCACAGTTACGTTACGATTCGCATCATCTTTGAAGAAGTACGGTCCAATGATGCCAACAGCCCATAAACCGCACCAATTTTGACTATTTCTGGATGCATTGGTAGCTCTTGCAATGCTTCTGGCTGATATTCACTCCAAAATCGACAATTCTGCTTATTTACGTACCCATTGAGCCAAAAATGAGCTTCGTCGCTGAACACAATTTTTCGGTAAAAAATTGGATCTTTGGCCAACTTTCCAAGAGCCCATTCACCAAAAATTCTACGTTGCGGTAGGTCGTTCGGCTTCAATTCTTGCACCAGCTGTATTTTGAAAGGCTTCACACCTAAATCTTTCCGCAAAATATTCCACGTTGTTGAGTAACAGAGGCCCATTTGCTGCGAACGGCGACGAATCGATAATTGATGGTCTCATTAACACTGGCCGATACAGCTGCGATAATTTCTTCAGTTCGCACTCTACGTAAGCGTGTTGGTGGTTTAATGTCCAACAATGTAAATTTGGTGCGAAATTTAGTCACAATAGCCTGAATAGACGCTTCAGTGGGTCGATTAAACTGACCGTAAATTGGAAGAAGCGCGCGATAAACTTTCTTAACAGAGCACGCATTTTGATAATAAATTGTTCGTTTGTAAGACGATTTGGTTAAATTATAGACCAAACTGAAGATGTTTGACAGTGAAACAAAACACGAAACGTCCATGATCTGTTTAAACCAGTGTTGCCAAAAAGATAATAGCTAAAAAATCACCCTTTAGCAAAACGAGGCCATGGCCACAGGCAAGGTCAACGATCGGGGATGAAGTGAGAATGAATTAATGGCGCAAACCGAGCCTATATAGGAGGGTGTGGGTGGCAAAACGGAAGAAATTGTCCAATTGCACTGGCAGCGATCAGTCAATTTAAAATTCGCCTAGGAGACGAGGAGGAAAAGCATTGACAAATAAAACGTGCGATTGACCAAGTTTTTTAAATTTATGCAGCAAATCTCTATAAATATAAAAGAGAGAGTCCTGCCTGATTGATTCACTGACTGACTGATTGGCAATCATCGCACAGCCTAAACGGGAAGATATATAAAGCTGAAATTTGGACAGGAGTTTCTGTTAGTGGTGAAATTGCGTACTAAGACGGTGTTTTGGAAAATACCACCCGGAAAAGTCGGAAAAGCGTCGGAAAAGTTAGTATGGGAAAAATGAGCGTGTTCAGCAGCATAAATCGATGACAAAAAATCGACTACTTTTGATAGATTGTGCTGGTGAACGGGCATTATGCGCAATCATGTTTGCTATTTTTCGTGATTGTGTTAGATGTGAATCTAACAAAGAAATAGTTTGTTAGAATTGCTTGTTTATGATTTGTTATCGATAGCACACAGCTGTCAGAAGTAAAGAAACAAGCAATTTAGAAAAGGCAAATGCAAAATGAATATGAAAACCTCTTTGTTTTTAATAAATGAAATGGCAGAGGACGTGGTTTCGCCAGTAGCTCACGGAAATTCGTGCAAGGCTCTGAAGGCTCTACTGGTTGTTGCGCAGGAGGAGGGAATCTTGAAAAGCCGCCACTCCAAAAAGGAGAAGCCCTGCGTACGCGTAGTAACCACCTCATCTGGGTACATGTACACCTCATCACAGTTTGTCAATGCAATACCATTCAGCTCCTCCCGGAGAAGAGCTGGTTAGGGATGCCCATATCCTCATGCAAGATAATCACAAGGAATGAAACCCGGCGCCTGGTAGCTAGGGTCACGTGGTCCTCGTTTAACCTGAAAGGGAAAAATCTTACTTCTGGTCTGGGCCATAACGGGTCACTGCCTTATTAGCAGGCATGCAGCGGGCTTGGGAGTCGCTCACAGCGACATTACTTAATCTTTTTTGCCATTGCACAGCACTAAGTAGAAGGAAACTCAAATCTTTGGCCACACTACTAGTTGGGACAGTACAAAAATATAGAATGAACAAATTTATGGATTATTTTATGATGTCCCGTGCATCGTTAAGAACTCATAGCTAGATGGGCTCGCGACGGGATTCCCGCGGGACCCGAGAGACGCGCGACGATATTGAATTAAAATTTATTGGTCGGGATCGGGACGGGACAGCCTTGGTCGGGATCGTGGCGGGACGGGAACGAATTGTCCTTATTTGCCCACCTATGCTCTTAGCCCATTGCCACTTTGTGGATTTGGCCATCGGATATTCTATTTTATGTGCACATTCTCGCCGGGGCCGGGCTTACAACAAACATTTAATGACTAACAAAGCCTTAAGGAAAATTCAAGGGGAATTCCAGGAGCAGTTGGTGCTAGTGACGACGTTCCTAAATATTTAGTAGTCACTTCTTAATTATATTAAGCTGTTTGTTGTCAAAAATTCAAACCTTCCACCAGAAAAAATATATCGATAACTCTGTTGCCTAAAAATTCTATCAAACTCGTTCACCAGCAGACTAACACTTTTTTTTTATTGATGATTTTTGTTAGATGATTGGTGTATGCTGGTGAACACGCCCAATGTTATTTTTCATCCGATTGACTTGAAACTTGGTTTGTAAGGACAGAATACGAAATAATTTGAAATGTGATTTTTCAATGTCGGAAAATCCAAAATAACTATTTTTCATCCGATTGACTTGAAACTCGGTTTGTAAGGTCAAAATGAGAATTCTTTTGTGTTTTCATTTTCCGATGTTGGAAATTACGTCGGGATACCCTCTAGGAAGTGAATGGGATGTGGGTGGTGAGCAGAAGGGGAGTGGGTGCGATGTGGGTGGGTTGTGGGTGGGTTGGGTTGTGGGTGGGTTGTGGGTGGGATGTGGGCGGGAAAGTGGACGGGATGTGTGCGGGAAGTAAGTGGTAACTGGGGGGAAGGAGGTGGGTGGGAATTGGGTGTAGAGTGGGTGGGATGGGGGTGGGAGCTGGAGGGAAAACCCATCAGCAAAGTTCGATTTCTGGGTTCTACTTGGAAATATTATATCCCATATTGTTTGGTTTTATACTGTTGAAGGCGCAGCGAAGCGCGTCGGGTTATTTGCTAGTATCTATAAATATGAAAGATTTACTGATTCACTCATTCACTGATTCACTGACTGATTGGCAATCATCGCACAGCCTAAACGGAAAGAGATAGAAAGCTGAAATTTGGACAGGAGTTTCTGTTAGTGGTGAAAATGCGTACTAGGACGGCGTTTTGGAAAATTCCACCCGGAAAAGTCGGAAAAGCGTCGGAAAAGTTTGTATGGGAAAAATGTTATCTATCATCCGATTGACTTGAAACTTGGTTTGTATGCAAAGTACGCGAAATAATTCGACACGTGTTTTCCCGATTTTGGAAAATCCACCCACGAGGAAAATGGGCGGAATATTCTACATGAAAAAAACTATTTTTCATCCTATTGGCTTCAAACTCGGTTTGTAAGGATTGAATACGAAATAGTTTGAAATGTGATTTTCCAATGTTGGAAAATTTGACCCAACGGTCGGAAAATTGCCGGAATCTGTATGAAAAATAAACTATTTTTCATCCGATTGGGTTGAAATTCGGTTTGTAAGGACAGAATACGAATTAATTTGAAATGTGATTTTCCGAATTTGGAAATTCTGCCCCGAGGAAAATGGCCGAAAATGGCATGAAAAATTTTTCTCATTGGCTTGAAACTCGGTTTGTAAGGACAGAATACGAAATAATTAAAAATGTGATTTTTCAATGTCGGAAAATCCGGCCGCGGCGTGAAAATGCCGCAAAATTCTGCATTCAAAATAACTATTTTTCATCCGATGAACTTGAAACTTGGTTTGTGAGGTCAAAATAAGAATTCATTTGTGTTTTCATTTTCCGATGTTGGAAAGTGGGTGGGATGTGTGCGGTAAGTGGGTGGAGTGTGGGTGGGATGTGGGTGGAAAGTGGATGGGATGTGGGCGGGAAGTGGATGGGATGTGGGAGGTAGTTGGAGGGAAAAACCATTAGCAAAGTTCGATTTCTGGGCTCTACGGGGTATTATTATAATATCTAATATTGTTTGGTTCTATACTGTTGAAGGCGCAGCGAAGCGCGTCGGGTTATTTGCTAGTATCATTATATAATTCTGTGATTAAAATGCTCCAACCCACAGTCGTGGGTTGAACTAACCGTCAGCTACAGTAAAAGTGCCATAACACATTACGTAATGATTATGGCAACTCAATAGAATTCAAGCAAAAATTACGGTTCAAATTGCTCCAACTAACATATATAGTTATTTTACCATTGTTTACAGTAAACTCATATGTGTACCACAGTACCAGTACACATACTACGTACCAGTACGAATTCTATAAAACCCCACCACACTACCCGAAAGAGAATTTATTTACATTAGCTTGCGTTTACGTTTATTTTTAAGACAGTTTTACAAAATTATTTAATAATACTGGTCTTATGTATGGATAACCATCTATATTATGTACAGGGTTTATAAAACTGATCGGGAAATATAAATTCAAGTTCTTCGCTTGGAAATATTTTTTTCATCGTTATTCATTTTTATCATCATTATATTTGAAGCTGACAAATGAAATTACATTTTCTTTTGAAATTATTATGTCTTCAATTTGATAAAAAACTAAATTTTTTGAAAGTATAAAATAACCTATTTTATAAACGGTTCCAAGATAAGTTAATTTGTAAGTAAATTTATAATGTTCAGTTAAAGAGATATTATTTGGTAAGTTATTAAAGCTATTTATGTATTTAGTAAAATACTCCTTATTACACAGTTGGTCTGTGGTTATTTCGCCAAATATATGTTCATCAATCAAACCATTTTTATTAACTAAACGACTTGAGTTCTTTAGCAATTGATAAGGACACAAGGTGTGTAAGTAGACCAACTTGACTAATAATGGAAAAGTAGTGAGTTAAAAAATGAAATTTTGACTTTAACGTATTAACAAAAAGATATAAAGCTTATGGTGATTTTCAATTAGAGTTTGCAACTTATTAATCATTTCTTCACTAATATCAGTTCTTAAAACTATATCGATAATATTTAAATGTAATCATATAGTTCCAAATAGCCAGCTTAGGTTGAGTGGCAAGTTGGTATTGGTTGATTTGACATACTTCGGTTGGTTTTGTGAATAATTATTGATACGCAAATTTCAATATTAGGCCAAATTGAATAATTATTTGAGGCAAAGCTGTTTTCAAGACTGAAGATCCACGAAAACAATATGACCAGATCCAGGCCCATCACCCTGGTCCCGTGTCTCTCCTGAAGTCCACATCGATTTTTACGGTCACAAAAGCTATTACATTGCTCTTTAGTGCGCTTGTTCACAGAGTAGTGAGCGTTGGAATACTGCTGTCCCAGCAATCTGTTCGTTTTGTTTCCTAACAAAACTTCGTAGACTTGTCTATCTTTAATATATCATTTGCACACACATCTGAAAGCCAGACAGAAATAATCATTTTCTCCGTACGACTTACATGCAAAGCTCTCACGTACCGCGGTCTGGACACTATTGGCAGCTGTTTACTTGATGTACCATAGATGCCGATTTCTCAGACGTATCAGATACCAGCGACAGCCTAGACTTCCACTCCGATCTCTGTAAAGGATATAGCACGTGAGTTAACGGCTAACATACAACATCTCCGGTGCAGCCGCAATTCGTGCATTATTCGACCATCGCCTACGTATTTCCTGGCACGAGCCTAGTGGCAAATCCTGTGGATTCCGCCGACAAAGTCGTTGAAAAGCAGGCTAGCTTGCTGCGCCAACGGATACTCCAACTTGACCACCTACGACTCGAGTACTGCAAGCTTCCCAAATCGTTGGCGGCTCACCAGCTGCTGATTGAAAGCATTATGCCGCACACCAAGCAGCCACAACTGATCGAGAACAACAAAAAAAACTGCTCCCAAGAAGACAGGGAGATAGTGAGGGACCGTGCGCAGTCGTCAGCAGCCCAGAATGGCAGCGATGTGGATTTGCCCGTTTTTAAAAATTTATGCGACGAGTTTCGCGCACAGTTGCCCCCTGTCACTTCCAAACAGAATGGGCCCCGCGGCTCAGCACCCATGGATGCTCCCGTTGATGTAATCGACCATGAGTCAGGGCCAGCGCCACAGCTGCAATTGGAGACGGAAACGAGCGCTTTAGCTGATATTGTTGCACCTGCAGCTGAAAAGGACGGGAACTATTTTCTAAAAATACTCAAGGCCGAACAGGCCCATCTGCTTGGGCTGGCCGCTGTTGCAGAGAAATACTCAGATACATTGGTTCATAATCGCAAAATCACTGAGGACACCTTCGGGATGCTGCGTTCGGCCTCGGGCAAGGCCCGCCTGTTGGCTTCCCAGAAGATGAAGCAGTTTGAGGGTCTTTGTCATAAAAATTTGAGCCGCTCGCCGGAGGATGAGTTCCCGACCACACTGGATGATTTACAAGGCTTCTGGGATATGGTTTATCTACAGGTGGAGGAAGTTAATTTGATATTCGATGACATAGAAAAGTTGAAGGCCAATGGCTGGAAGTCCACCGTTAACCCACAAAAGGTGGATACGATGTCTAAAAAAACAACGACCAAATCGGCAAGGACTGTCAACTCTGGTTGGAAAACCAAATCTGGCGGAACATTGAGCAACAAGACGAGTGTAAATAACGCCAAGTTGACTGCTGCGGCCTTGAAGAGCGAGGCCCAAGAAAAGCAATTGCTGGAGATGAAGCGTCAGCGCCCAGACGCTATGGCCGCCGCTGCGAAGAATCGTGCAGCATGTGATGGCACCACGGATCTGCAGGAGGCAATCGGCGATAGTTCTATAAATAACATCGGCAACAGGAACAGCCGCTGAATCGTTATACCTGTTTTATTTAAAGTTAACACACTTACTCGCGCCCAACATACTCAACGCTACATACCCGTAAACTCTCACACGCCTCTGATCAAAAATTTATAGTTCAATCAATCCTTAACTATTCCCAACTAAATGCAATCAGTGTGGAGCTTCAAGTAGACACAAGCATGATGCTATAACAAAAATTTTTTATATACTCTTAAATGTAAAACATCTGAATCTTAATAATTATATATTTTTAGGCGTATTAGCAGCTGCAAATAATGAGAATTTCTGAGAATGAGAATATTGTCTATACTTATAAATCTGTAGGCCTGACTGACTGACAGACTGACATATTATCAACCCAAAGCCAAAACTGCTTATCCTACAGATCTAAGATTTGGCATAGACCTTCGTTTAGTTATGCAGGCGCGCACTAAGAAATTAAATTTGGAAAATTTCACCGCTAAATAGGTAAAAGCGGAAATGAAAAGTTTGTATGGGACACATAACGGTTGTAGCGCTCAGAAAATGGTGTGGACTAAGCTGTTTTGCTAATAGCGCGAAAGAGTGAGTGAGAGAGCGAACGCCTCACACAAGTCAGTTAAGTGCTGTGCGTAAATGTGTGTTGTGTGTTTATTTTTACAAAAACAAAAAAACAAATACGCAACAGCCCAATTCAATTAAATTAAATCTTATAGATTTAGATTTATTATTTCCCAATACAATAAGACAGAATCTTATAAACTAGCATAAGACTAGTATTCCCTAACTTACTGGCTACGTATACAAATAGGCATTTTTAATAAGTTAACACATTGAAAAGTTACAAAAGTTAATTTTTGTTTATTTTTTTTTTGTTCTGTCTTTTTATCCATTTTTTCTTATAAAATATTCAGTGAGCTGAGTTTTAAATTGCGTTGCGTTAAGAGTGTGTTTTAGGTAATAAGGGAGTTCATTCCAGCAGCGAGCAGCATATATATATAAATGTTTCTCTGCAACAAGCTAATTTAATCCGCGTAGTTATTAAATTTTTAGTTCTTGAAGATGATGCGAATTTAAGTTTGTCAAAAAGATATTTCGGCTGACACGTAAAAATAATTTTGTGAAGGAAGATGAGAGTTTTCAGTTTTATCCATGATTCCAAAGTCAAGTTAAAAATTTTGTATGCAAATATAGAAATGTGGTCAGTACGTCTACGGTTAAAGATGTATCTAGCTATCGAATTAAACGCTACATTAAGTCTTTGCATACTGCGCGAGTCACAGCTGCCGAAAATTTCGATACCGTAGAATAGGGTTGGAGTCAGGCAGGCTTTTGCCACAAGCATTCTTAGATTTTGAGGTATAAACTTCTGAGATAACGACAGCTGCCTAAGAGAACTATATAACTTCCCAGTTGCATTTGCTATATGGTTGCTCCACGAAAGAGTACCATTAAGGACTATACCTAGATTTGTAGCTTTGTTGACATATTCAATAACTGAGTCATTAATAGTTAGGTTAGGCAGCTGTCTGAAGTCTACAGATTTTTTATAAACTACTAGACATTTGGACTTTGAGGCGTTTAGGCTCAACGCGTTAGCTTTGGCCCAGTCAGATACTACGGATAGGTTATTGTTACATATACAAACACACTCACAAATATCGTTTAACGGTCGACTTACATATAGATGCACGGCATCAGCATACATATGGACTGCACAATTGGTCAAGTTAACAGGAAGATCATTGATATAAGCAGAGAACAAAAATGGACCAAGGACAGAGCCTTGGGGGACACCACGTGTAGTTGAGACCATTTCGGATGAGCGGTTACCCAGAACCACGGTTTGCTGTCGACCAATTAAGTAAGAATTTAATAGTTTTGTGGCGGTTGTAGAAAAATTATATAGCTTTCTTAATTTAGTGCAAAGAATCGTATAGTCGACAGTATACAGTATAATCGAAAGGCTTTGCTAAAATCTAATAACGCCAATAGTGTTACGTGACTGTCGTCTACTTTTTTGCGGACATCTTCGACTATATTTGTGATGGCTGATATGCAACCATGGTTCTTTCGGAAACCAGATTGCATCTGGCTCAGAAGGCAGTTGCTATCAATAAACAGTTTCATCTGCTTAGCCATAATGTGCTCAAACGCTTTAGAGAGAAAAGGGAGAATTGTTATGGGTCTAAACTCGTTATTTGTTTTGGGTATAGGAAGTACTTTGCCGATTTTCCAAATATATGGGTAGGCTGAAGTGGTTAGTGCTGTATTGAAAATATGGGTGATATTATATAATTGAGAAGGAGTGGCAAAAGAATTTTCAGGAATCTGGGATTCAAGTTATCAAGTCCCTCGGCGTCCGATTAGACTAGCAAAATACATTATAAAACATCACAAGGACGTACACATATTAG
>JAEIFU010004463.1:0-14560 GCA_018904235.1 Lordiphosa stackelbergi | reverse complement strand
GAGAAAAAAGGAGGAGAAAATTGCAACTATTTCAGCAACAACAGCAAAGGGAAAAGGCAGGAAAATCAACAGCCACGCCGATTCTCGCGCCAAAATGGAAACCTACAAAAGAAGACATAAAAACTAAAGACACTAAATCAAAGAAGACTGACAATTCTATGGCGGAGGATAATCCCAAAGGGTGATGGTAAGTACAAGGAAGACAAAAATAAATGTGATGCAGAAAATATCTATGACAATGAGCACAAGGGACCATTCGTGGTATATATTGACCAAGTTGGCGAAACAACCAGCAAGCCATTAATCAGTTTGCGTTAGCGAAGTGCTATGAGTTTAGGTTAGGCGGCATTGAGGAGATATCTCGAGATTGGCTATAATGATGCAAGGGGTGAAGCTTAAGTCAGCACAGAGTGCTAATGATTAGTAGGGCTCAAAAGCAGTAATAGGAAAAGGATTTATACCAAAATGTTCGACCACTTGTATACCGACAGGAGTCATCTTTAACATACCAGCAAACCTCTCAGAGGTACGGCTCAGGAGCTAATTCACACCGACATACCGGTATTGAGAACAAGAGAGAATCTCCCTAGCACCAAGGAATTAGTTCCAACAGTTAGAGTAAAATCTGGGGTCAAGGTCAGACTCTGCAGAGAAGTTTAGGTTGGCTTCAAGGTGGAGGTTCAGCCCACTTTTAATCAATGTTACAGGTGTTTTAGATTTGGACATGTGCGCAGAACTGTAAAAGGAGTGGCCTTCACCATAAATGTGGTTTAGAGGCATGACAAAGACATTCTCTGCTCAACCACAAGTTGTGTACCAACTGTAAGGAGGGGCATGTGGCAACTCCAGTTATTGCAAGGCGAGGAAAAAGCCTACAAAAAAAATCGAAGATCTTTTCAATCTCTTAAATCTTGATAAATCCCAGCATGAGCCTGAAAAATTAAAATCCCGACTTTTAGGATAAAATTCAAAATCCTAAGAGGATTGACCCATGCCTTTCGAACTTGAATCATTCCAAATTTGCCTACTTCAATCCCTTTCAGGATCACATGTACCATAAATTGAAGAACGATAGCAGAAATATCGTACCTTTTAGACAGCAGCAACAACAGATGGGGTTGGTGGTGTGCGATGAAATGTCATTCCATTCATGTTCAGTCTGTGCGTAGTTGTGGGTTCGAATCCCAGTTGAGTACAACAATTTGTATGTTTATTTTTGATTTTTCAGTCTTAAATAAACCAAGTTGGAAGTTGTAGGATGTCCTATGGCATATGGCCTGGCGGAGGAAAAAGGAAGAAGAGTTGTCATTCCTCAAATTAAAACGTCAATCGTGCTAAAAATATTTAAGCGAATAATTTTTTTCTAAATTTCGAAAAATTCAATCCCTTAAAGGATTACTCCCGGGATAATTGTTAATTTTTTGGGATCAAAAAGGCGGATCAGCTCAATCCTATTTCTGATCGGTTCAAGCATATTCGGGATTACGTTGTTTTCAATACCGTTAGGGAATGATTTGATCCCATATGATTGATTTTTTTTTTGAGTGTACGCTGTACAGAAATGCATGGCCTTGGAAAAACCTCTCCATGACAGAGGTTGAAGCTGCGTTACCCTCTCTATTCGATAGACTGCTACCAGATCCGATTAGCCGCAAAGCTTTTTCCAATTTTAGAAGGACAGGAGGGTCAAGCTAACAATAGGGATAGCCAAGAGGCAGCCAGAGAAGTTCATGATTTAACCTCCTATGCCAAAATAGCAAGAAAAAGAAGCATACAGGATAGGGAATCTTCAAAGGGAGCAGCCAACATGACCGATGGCGCTCAGCTATTGAGTAGAGAACTACACTTAGGGAGAAAGTTTGTCCGGTCCAAACCTCAGTCAGACTCTTATCGAAGGAGAAATTAGATTTGCTAAGCGCTAAACTTACAGCGTTTCTAATGAACCAGAACAACAACATAGGGCTGATACAGCTGCAAAGTTATTTATCAAAGGGAGTTTGTTAATACCACCAACGCAGAGATAGATAGTCGTCAGATAGCAGAATCGATAGCTCAGTTAAATAATAATAATTAATGATAGTTCTCCAATTTAACATTCAAAGTTTGATATCCAACAACAACAAACAACTCCTCAATATGTACCTAACTAACAACAACATTGACGTGGCCATCCTTTCAGAAATTTGGGTAAGAGACAACTCGTACTGCAGTATCCTGGGATACAAATTTTACTGCAAACCCAGAGGGGATGGCTACGGAGGAGTAGGTCTCTATATCAAAAACAACATCAAATTCAAAATACTAAAGATTGACAGCACCATAGAGTGTATAGGTATTCAAACTTTGAATCTTAGGAAAACTTGAACGTATACAGTCTCTATGCCTCCCCTCCACCTCTTTAGTTAACTTCAAATCAGGTATCAAAAGTGTTTTCACGCATGCTGCAGCGATGAGTAACCCTTCAATTATTGGAGGCGACCTCAACGCAAAATCCATAATTTGGGGAAGCCCTAGCAATGATGCCAAGGGTAGTTTCATTGAGCGCGCTGCTGTAGACGCGGGCTTCATATGTCTGAACGACGGATCCCCAACATTTTCACTTAGCCCAATGCATCGCTCAGTCCTTGACATATCCTTCTCTAACATGAGAAGTCATAGTGTCGATTGGAAAGCATGCAACACTAGGATTTCTAACAGCAATCACTTTCCCATTCTAATGCAGCTGAATGTAAACGCAGAAACGGTACAGAGGAAAATACTCCACAGCAGAATTGTCAGGGTATTTGGCACTAGTCAATTTACGGACATCGACTCTCTTGAAAGAAAGGTTAACTCTATCACCCACGCAAACACCGTGACGATCCCTAAACAAAACCACTTTGTTCCCAAGAAGTGGTGGAATAAGGAGGCAGAGAGGTTGTTTAGGCTAAGAAACGCTTGCAGGCAAAAATTTTTCACAACCAAAAAGTTTGAGGACGCTAGATTAGCAATTGACGCAGAAAAGAATTTACAGTCACACATTAAAAATTGTAGAAGGGCAAATTTCGAAGAGCTTATAGATGAAATCTCTGCAGCTCCTAATATGTGGAACAGGATCAGAAACCTAAGGAAATACAAACAGGTTAAGCAGATAGGGAATACATGGTCCAGTGAAGACGACCAAAACTTTCTACAGGTAGTGAAAAATACTCCCAATATAGTACCAAATTGTCCGATTAACACACTGCCAGACCCCCTTGTGCGTTGGCACGCACCTACATCCTTTAGTTTCGAAGAGTTTAAGGCATTTTTAGATACTAGGAACCCAGACTCAGCTAGGGGACTGGACCTTATATCATATAGAATGATACAGGCTCTACCCTTATCCAAGCAGCAGGAACTTTTTAAAATGTTAGGTAGAATTTGGGAATCAGGGCAAATACCGGAAAGTTGGCGACAAATCAGAGTGGTTCCGGTACCAAAGAGGAACACAGATACATCATTAGTCAGCAATCATAGGCCCATCTGTCTGCTAAGCGTTCTTTTTAAGTCCATTGAAGGACTAATAAAGCTTAAGTTCGATGTTCACATAGAACAACACTCTCTACTGCCGGAAAGGTCCTACGCTTTTAGAAAGAACAGATCAACAGCGCAATGTATCAATGATTTGGTGAACAAGGTTCAGGCTCTGAAAGCTGTGGGCTTTCAGGTAGTAGCGGCTTGCTTGGATCTGCAGAAGGCCTTTGATTGTGTTGAGGTTAGTGTCTTAGAGAGGCAGCTCAATGAGATGGATTTTGATTCTTGGCAATCTGCCTGGATCATATCTTTTCTTAGTAAGCGAGTTCTGGTTAAGGGCAAAAGCAAAGTAGAAGTAGATAGAGGAGTTAGTCAAGGTAGCTGTCTCAGCCCCACCCTTTTTAATCTTTATACGGCAGGTCTCCATCGTCTAAACAATACAAACAGTCTACTGTTCCAATACGCGGATGATTTCTTCCTTCTCTCTTACCACCAAGATATCAGTCAAGCCAAGAGTCTTCTTCAAAATAAGATAGCCACTTTTGAGAAAGAGTGCAAGAGTCTTAACTTGTCCTTTAATCCGAAAAAATCCAGGGTAATTCACTTTAGCACGCGTAGAGAGCAACTAAATATAGTACATCAGGGGGTAAAAATTAAAGAGGTGGAGCAAATTAAGTATCTAGGTAGAATCATCTCAGCCAACAACTCGGCATGCTCCCACGTAGATCAGGCTATCTCAGAAACTAATAGAAACTGCGCCTTTCTTAGTCTTCTAAGTGGTTGTCAGTTTGGGGTCAGTCCGAGGAGAGGTTTAACGCTACACAAGGCATTCGTGAGAAGCAAACTGGAGTACGCATGCTCCTCCTTCAGCAATCTTTCAAAGTCAGCTTTGAAAAGGGTCAAAGTCCACTGCAACTATCATCTTAGAAAGGCACTTGGCCTAATAAAATGCACACCTGTTCCGATCATATATCACCTAGCGGCCGAACTTCCACCTGATTATAGGTACAAATTCTTAACAGCTAAGGAGCTTGCCAAATCTTTTGCGTACAATTTGCCAGCGTGTGAAACAATTATGTCTCACTCAAACATAAACACGAGTTATGCAAGGGTTTATAGGGAATTCGCAGACATTTTAGAGCGCATCAAAGGAGTAAACTGCGCACCAGCAGTGAGTAGGAAAATATACACAGACGTGGATTTCTTTAAAGGCTCAGCCAAGAACAAAAACTCAATTAATGCTTCCAGCATCCTAGTCCTGTTCAAAGAAAAGATAGCTCACCTTAAAAGCAGAGGATTTCATATATACTTCACAGATGGCTCGGTAACTAATCGCCATACAAGCGCTGCGTTTCTGCAAGATAGCTCAGGTCACCTAGCAAGTTTTTTTACAGACAAAATTCTGTCTTCACTCTCTTCTGAACTTATCGCCATTGATAAGGCTTTAGATCATGCCATCTCCTATGATTTATCCCGAGTAGCCATTCTGACTGATAGCCGAAACAGTGTCCAACTGCTTGGCAAGATGGAACAAAACAACTACATAGCTCAATCGATCATTGAAAAGACTAACAATAACGCAAAGCTCGCTGCAATAGAATTTCATTATATACCAGGACACACAAACATACCGCAAAATGTCCTAGTGGATGAAAAGGCCAAAAATGCTCCCACCGAGGGTCAATTCATAGTAGTAAATTGGAGTCTGAAGGATGCTATCTGCAGCATCTATAGGTCCATAAAGGAAGACTGGGACAAGGAATACGCCGATTTTGTTGCTAGCAAACCAAGAGGATTTTGCGACTTATTTCCAGTGACGATAAGCAAACCGTGGTTTAACATAAAAAACTGCAAGCTCAAAGCAAAAGACATCAAGCTAATTAACAGACTTCTCAGCGGAAACGCGTTCGACAATTACACTCTAGCAAAGATGCATGTCAGAGACGATAACATTTGCGATACATGCAACTATCACGATAATGCCTCACACATAATCTTCACTTGCCAAAAACACGTCACGACACGACAACATTTCCCATCTCTAACTAAATATGACAACATCTACACGTTCTTCAAACAGGAAAAAATAGACGCATACCAATCGCTAGTCGACTTTATAAAGGAAATAAAAAGTAAAATTGTAAACAACACATAAATTGTCCTTGGCGTTTTCCACTTGCAATAAGTGGGCGGCCAAATAATCCCACAAGGAATTGGTAACATAAACCCAAAAAAAAAAAAAAATCCAAATGGTGAACTGCGTGTGGCAACGAAATGGGAGATAAACTTCTGGGAAAGGCAAAAACAGGTTTACTGCAGGAGCAAGCATGACTGCCGAAATGCATGCTACAATTGTGGAGAGGAAACCCATCAGGTCAAAACATGCAAAGCGAAACCAAATTGCATTCTCTGCACAAGAAGTAATCTGGAAAACAGGATTCACGGAACAATGGACACCAAATGCCCAATGTATCAGAAGGCTATGAAGGACATGCATACCGGAACAAATACCGAGCCAATTGGGAAGACGTGAAAGGGAAAGTCGGCAATCTGGTCATACGGGCCTCAAAAATAGCAAATTCGGAATAAGATGCAGGCATCATACTTTGGGCGAGGCTTCATAGAGGATGTCTTCATCTACAGCTGCTACCTGCCCCCAAGCCTCAATATTGAGGAAGCAAGCCGCGTACTTAAGGAGATAGCGGACGACATACGGGGCAAATACCCAGTAGTAGTAGCAGGAGATTTCAACGCTTGGGCGACCAATTGGGCCTGTCCGACAATAAACGCGAGAGGACAGGCATTACTAGAGGCCTTTTCAACACTGGATATAATACTTCTCAATACAGGAGAAAAGCATACATACAGCAAGTCAGGCAGAGGATCAATAATTGACCTCACCTTCGTGAGCAGTACCCTCATGTCACGAAGCAGGTGGGAGGTCAGTGACATGTATACGGGGAGCGACCACATGGCCATATTGTTTAGTCTGCACCATCACCAAGAGAACCGCCAACGCAAGTACCTAGCCCAGAGCAGTCACAAATTGGAAACGCTAGACCCAGCTATGATCCCAATCCTAATGGAGGGTCTTAAATTGCATGGAGAAGCCTAAACTACTAGTGGACCCAGAATATATCCAAGACTCGATCAGAATGCCTGCGGGCAAGAAGGAGATACCAGTGCGCTAGAAGTCCGGAAAAGGCAAATGTGAAACAAACTCGATCAGGGTACGGTATACATCTATGTTCAAGCAAAAATTCGTCTCCCTGTTACATACATTTGCACAACTTCATGATCCCCTTTTACCCATTTTGAATGGGTACAGGGTATAAAAATGCAGCGGAAACTATGAATATTATTAAACTTGCCCATGATAATCCAACCACAGGAGGCCATTGTGGTGTGTAAAGAACGTTAAACAAATTAGAAGGCAGCACCATTGGAAAAACATGAGCAAAGACGTATCTAGATACGTCATGTCGTGAAAAATGTCAAACAGCCAAGATTACTAAACACAGTAAAGCTCACCCTGACGCCTAAACCGGCTACAGCTTTCGACATAGTATTAATAGATACTATTGGACCTCTCCCCAAGTCAGAAAATGGAAATGAGTATGCAGTAACTCTTATTTGCGACCTAACTAAATACCTCATCACGGTACCAGTCCCAAATAAAAACGCAAAAACAATCGCACAAGCTATTTTCGACAAATGTATTCTGGTATTTGGCCCGATGAGGACACTTATTTCAGATATGGGAAACAAAAATATGAATTCAGTGTTGAGAGAGCTGTGCAAAAACTTCAAAATAGAAAAATATTAACTCAACGGCATACCACCATTAGTCGCTAGGGACAATTGAAAGAAGCCATCGGACGTTCAACGAATATGTAAGGTCATACTTATCAGTTAACAAGGACGATTGTCGGCACATGGATATTGTCCATTCGAATTGGTATTTGGTAAAAGACCACAAAATTTTCCCTTTTCTGATTATAAAATAGACCCGCTATACAATTTAGAAGACTATGAAAAAGAAGTTAAGTTTAAACCGCAGTTAGCCCAACATAGAGCTAGCGTCATACTGAATAAATGCAAAAATTAACAGAAAGAAGCGGTACGACAAAACAACTTCCGAACCACAACTTTAGGTCGGACAATCGATCTTACTTAGAAACGAAACAGGACATAAACTCGATAATAGATATTTAGGAAATTACAAAATCATTGAAATTGGTACGAATAACAATATTACAATTATGGATGATAAAAATAAGAAACAAATTGTGCACACTGATGGGATTAAACTGTTG
Source organism: Lordiphosa stackelbergi (assembly GCA_018904235.1). Classification (NCBI taxonomy): domain Eukaryota; kingdom Metazoa; phylum Arthropoda; class Insecta; order Diptera; family Drosophilidae; genus Lordiphosa; species Lordiphosa stackelbergi. The sequence goes on along the minus strand of JAEIFU010004463.1, from coordinate 6,749 downwards.
CATAACGAAGAATGAAAAAAAAAAAAAACGAAAGGCAAAGCTAATTCGTCTTTACCGAAGTTTTGATACACTTGAAATAGCTTGGCTCAACGGTTAGCGACTTCGAAAAACTTCGCAGATCAGCTTAAAAATATTACATATTACCCATGACCGTGTTTGAGAGCAGTAATATTGAGAACAAACCAGTTTTTCTCACAAAAACCCATTTTCGAACGAACATTTGTATGGCAGCTACAAGAAGTAGTCATCCGATTCGGTCGGTTCCGACATATTAGCAGCGTGCAGTAAAAAGAAGACTCTGTGCAAAGTTTCAGCTCGATAGCTCCAAAACTGAGGGACTAGTTCGCGTAGAAACAGACAGACGGACAGACGGACGGACGGACAGACGGACAGACGGACGGGCAAAGCTTAATCGACTTAGCTCGTCATGCTGAGATGATTCCTTCTATGCGTTGCAAACTTCTGGGGCAAAATTATAATACACTTTTTGAAGTGTATAAAAAAATTTAATAAAGTGTGAAAAAATGATAATTATCAGGCCTGTTCCCATTTCCGAATCCGATTAATCGGAATTGGTAATAGTTGTGATTTCTATGAAACGATTCAAGAATTCGGTCAAATCTTTTTGCCTTCCAGAGGATCAAAGGAAGGTAATTGGGACTTTGAGGTTAAATGTCGAATAACACAGTCGCTTTTTGGAAGCGAGAACATTTAACAATTCCGATTCCGCATGAAAAAAGGGATTTGTAGTATATTTACAGTCTACTTTTAGGCATTCCACTATTGTTAAGTTCAACCTTATACTTTATGTACCGTTAGATTTTAATAAGCTTTAACTCCTATGTATAATGATGACCCGCCTCTCAAAGAGACGCATTTCTTTCATCTGCCTGGATATTATATTGAACCATGCTATGTGTCCACGGGCTCACCGCCAGAGACCTGAATATATGGCTAAGGGTATGCTTTCATATGCTTTATGGTAGCGCGCTGCCGAGCCAAGTTGCCAAAGATAAAGTTTTTCGCCACAGCCAAAGAATGGATGATGGACGTACGTTCCCTTTAACCAAATTGATAGGGCTTATGGACTTCGCGTGTATCTCATATTCTTTTTCTCAAAGAGCTGGCCGAGAGAATTGATATGGGCCTATAGCCTTGCAATCTGTTTGAGCTTGCATTTGACTTGGGTATAGGCATACTACGTTTTCAGCTTGTGGGAAAGTAGCCAGAGTTATAGCAGTGATTATAGATGTTTGCTAGGTGCCTGAGGACAGTCAAATTGCATCTCTTTAGAAGGAAATTTTTAAAACCACAAGGCCTTAGCGGTTTCTTGCTATTCCTAAATCTGACCCACTTCAAGAGTTGCTCGGCATTTATGAAGCCAAGGTCCTCAGCCCCGCGCCATTCGCCATAAGCATTTTGATTAGAGCCGAAGCTAACTATATATTGGGCAGAGGCCTGAGGCGTGCGAATCAAGTTAGCTACTTCTCTGTCAACATGGTCGGCCTGCCCGGCTGTGCCCTGTGTTCAAGACTAACTTTTTCCACCTGAGTCGTTATGAGAGGAGCCACTTCTAAATCTTTATCGTTATGTTCTACAGTAGATAGTAAAATATCGGACTTGAGCTAGGAATCGCTTGAGACTGTTTGACGGAGAGTCTTTAAGCTTATATCGCTTGGATTCAGATGTTTAATCTGATTCTCAATGTGTTTCAATTTGGACATTAATTTGTACGGACAATTCTTTAATAAGGTACTTATAATATGCCTTCTCACTGTCGGAAAGTGTAAGTTGGCGCCTATATAGCAACCGTCTGAGGACTGTTCTGTTTGGTTTAGAGCGATCTATTTCTTTTTTGGGATTGGCTTGTGTTTCCAGCGCTATTCCAAGCTCTACGTTTAGGTTTTCAACATGGATATCCATATCGGGCGGACTTTGGTGATGTTTCTCAGCCATATTGCATTCCTCATTAGAGTATCGATTCTATTAAAGTTGTGAATAATTTTGGGGTCTTGATGCTCAGGGGGGAAACCCTTTAAGCAAATATCAAGTAACATCCAGGTGTTCTGGACTATGTATGGGCCCTATGTATATGAAATTTTTAAGGTCATGCTCTCACCCCCTATCTGATACTTTTTCATGTATAAAAGTAAAAAAAACAAAAATAAAAAGTAGAGTTTTTGTAAAAAACTTATACGCAGTGTTACCTATTATCATATATTTTTTAAGTTATAAATAGTCGGCGATGATTTTATTTATAAACCCAAATGTTTGGTTATTCCGGCTCAAGGTCATCCGTCCCATCCAAGGAATGAAAAGTTTTACATCAAACTCCGAGGCGAGCACTTGTTTCTTGTCCCGTATCAATCCCCCTGAAGACGGACCCCGATGTGGGCTCGAAATATATTGGGAAACAAAAGAATCCAACGTTTTTCATTCCTTGGATGGGACGGATGACCTCGAGCCGGAATAACCAAACATTTGGATTTACAAGATCAGGTCGCTAAAACCAAGACAAGACATTTTATTTATAAACTATTCAAATTTGTAAATATTGTATTTCCACAAATGAAGATTTCTTTTTGAATCTTAAACAATGACAGTTGAAATGAACTAATAACTTCGTTAGTAAAAATTTGTATTTGGAGAACGTGTCGTATGATTAATATTTTTTAAAACTTTGAGACTCCGTCGCTCCCATTAAAATAAAAATAAATTTTTTTGATTTTCACAATTATTAATTATACAACAAATATTAGCTTTGGGGAATGCTGAGCCCTCCTTTTTCCATTTTGCCGGTTTGGGGACCGCTCTAATATGCACGGGATGCCGTGGGGTTTGGCATTTAAATCACAGCCTATTAAAATGGGGGTGTTTCTAGAGTTCTGTGTTAAACTCAGCCATTAGGAATTTACATCGCCCACAAGGATGGGGACATTTGGGGGTTTATAGAGCGAAACGGCTATACAGGAATTTTGGGTCCTGCTAGCTTGCATGTATGAGATTTATATCGCTAGGGTTCTATGTAACGCAAGGGACTAATGTTAATGCGTTTGAACTTTATACCGTTCTTAACGCAAATTGCGACTGACGTGTCAGGATCGGTGACCTGGCGCTGCGCATGCCTAGTGAGAGTGGTTAGCAGTGTTTGTCGGATAAACTGGTAGTGGGTCAGAGTGTGGTTATGTTTACGGCCAAGACGATGCTCAGCTATGAACTGTATCGTAATCTTGTGTCTATGAGTCACCCTACTATGTTAAGCTGTGATAGAGGCGCTCATGTGCACCATGGAACAACTACAGAAGGCCCAAGCGCTTTTGCTGAGAGTGCGAAAGAGAGGAAGTGTGAGAGCGAGAATAAACGGCGCACATGCACACAAATTAAATATGGGTGTATGTGTGTGCATTAAAAAAGTGTATGTACATACGTAAATATGTTTACATTTTCTGTTGAGTTGAAACAACAATAAAAACGAGAAAGGCAAAGCTAACTTCGTCTGTACCGAAGTTTTGATACACTTGAAATAGCTTGTCTCAACGGTTAGAGACTTCGACCAAACTTCGCATATCAGCTTAAAAAACATTATATTTTACCCATGACCATGTTTGAGAGCATTAATATTGAGAATAAAACAGTTTTTTCTTACTAAAAACCATTTTTCCGAACGAACATTTCTATGGCAGCTACAAGAAGTATTCATCCGATCCGTTCGGTTCCGACATATTAGCAGCGTACAGTAAAAAGAAGACTCTGTGCAAAGTTTCAGCTCGATAGCTCCAAAACTGAGGGACTAGTTCGCGTAGAAACAGACAGACGGACAGACGGACGGACAAAGCTTAATCGACTCAGCTCGTCATGCTGATCAAGAATATATATACTTTATGTGGTCGGAGATGATTCCTTCTATGCGTTGCACACTTCTGGGCAAAATTATAATACACTTTTCAAGTGTATAAAAATTTGAACCTTATCAGCAAAAATCAAAACATCGTGGTTGGTTTTCTTAACTTTATTCAATGCAGCTCACATTTAAACATTGAAAGTTTTGTTGGAATAGAACACTTAATGTGGCTACAGGACCAACAAATGTAAAGATACCTCATATCTTTGTATTAAATTGGCGAGTCTAAGAGTCCACTTCAATTGGAACGAGCAAGTGGTGGATATTTTATCGATATGTCGAAGGCTGGCTAGCCTTTTTGCTTGAGGCTTCCTTCATTGTTAGGAGCGTAGCGAGTTCCGATGTTTACTCGGGCAAGGTTCTAGTAATAGTGTCCCAGTTCTACGCTCGATACTGCTTTTATACCCTTCCCATACGCGGAACCTCAACCCGACGACCTTGCAACCGTGCCCCGTTTCGACCAATCGTGCAACCGACGCCTCGCTCTAACGAACAACACTATCTGAACTAGACCATGATACAATAAGTATAAGGTAGTCTCGTCGGCTGCCGACGCTAGATCGTTTTTTTCCTTCAGCTCAGTGCATGCTTGCTTGTTGACGAGGAAGGTTGTGTGCGGACGAATTTTTTCTTAATGCTTTAACCCTTACGCAGCAGCAAAAATTTATTTCAAGATTATAATATATTTTAGAATTAAGAACAAAAATATTTCTGTTCAAAATCAAAACCAAGATTAATTGACAATTCCAAATTATTAAAAAATAAAACTATAAAAACAAAATTAATCTATAAAATAAAATTGTAAAACTAATTCACCTCCTTTGTATTACAATAGGCTGTTTTAAACCCCACGGACCTGTTCAGGGTTAATCAACATATTTTATTGCCGTTTCGTTCACACTCACTATACTTTGTGCTTCTCACTCGCACTTATTGCTAGCATACGCTAAGGGACAGCTTTTGCCGACGAGACTACCTTATACTTATTGTATCATGAACTAGACTAAGCAACATGTTAGCAGGGCCTACTAGACTAAAGGCCACGTGTCCCAACATATTGACATTGACATTGACAGTGTTGATAACTCATTTTTCAACCCTAAATAACACGATGACACGACAGATATATTATAAGGGTTATTACGACATGATATTTTGTATACCGATATTTGCAATTAACGATATTTTTATAAACTACAATATATATCAGAAAAGTTACTATGGTAATAGGACGTATGATATCTTTGTATTGAATTGGAGAGTCTAAGGGTCCTTTCAATTGGAACGAAAAAGTGGTGGAGGGTAGGGTTGTAAATATTTTATCGATATATTATAAGGGTTATTACGAAATGATATTTGTATTGCGAGATTGGCAATGGTGGTGGTTCAGAACCTCTAGTCATAGATCTTCCGGACCTAATGAGGGCGTATGTGGTCAGGTAAAGCTGCTGACCGGTTCAACTTGGCGAACTTAGCGTGATCCTGGTTTACTGCGTCTCAAGTCGACTCACACTTCCTCGTGGTGACCACCGGAAACGGAGCAATGCATCCGCAACGCTGCTGGCTAACGTGAGCGGCGACCCGCCCTTCCCTACAGGGTATAATATATAGGGATAGTGCGTCGGGTTCGGTACCCACCACCGTAAAATTACCAAGGAAAACTGCGACTACAATGCCTCGATTCGGACCCCCTCTGACAAAAACGACGCCACGCAAACGTTTTAAGGACCACGATTTGAGGATATGCACCTGGAATGTCCGCACCCTCAACAGAGATGGTGATGATATCGACTTCGTGAAAGTCTCAAGGAATACTCATCGGACGTTACCGCACTCCAAGAAATGTGATGGATTGGATATGGTAGCAAGATAATAACGCTACCAAAAAGAGAAGACAAAACAGAACCACCACCCCCTGGGAGATATACTACAGCGGGCATGTTTCCACGCACGAGCTTGGGTGCGGGCTTTGCAGTGAGAATAGACTACGCCACTCAGTCATCAGCTTTACACCAGTTGATGAGCGAAGGCTTCAATACTTAAGGCAAAATATTTTAATATTAGTCTTATCTGTGCACACGCGCCAACAGAAAACAAGCACACCTCGACAAAAGACGAGATTCTAGAGGCCTGACACAACCCTATAGAGCGCTGCCTCGATCAAGACATAAAAAGATCGTGCTTAGGCGATTTTAACGCGAAAACGGAGAGAAGGAGTCTTTGGTTCGACAGTCGGCATTGTAGCCTTCATGAAACAACCTCCGGTAACGAGAGTGGCTATTAGATTTTGCTGCAGGCCGGAACATGGTCATGCTGTACCAGATTTGGGAACACCTCGACATCCATAAGGCGACCTGGAAGTCCCCTGATCAACGAACACGAAATCAGATTGATCACTTTGTGATCGACGGAAGGCACTCATCGAGTGTACTGGGACGTGCGTCCGATTCGAGGAGCCAACATAGACTCGGATCACTGCCTGGTTGCAGCCAAGGAGCACGCGGCTCAGTGGCACATGCCCTCACGCTCTGGCACACGTCTGTAACAATCACAAGGGACCTCTGAAGCCTACAAGCTTAACTCGCCCAACTGCTCAGGAACCTCCATCTTCTTCCCGATATATGCGAACAGTGGAATCGTATACTCACACTCCATGAGTACGGCTGCCAAGGAGATACTCGGATACTCCGAGTCCCCTCGAAGTCGGAATTGGTACGATGAGGACTGCCGACTTGCTACTGCAGAGAAAGACGCAGCCCATAGGAGAACTCTGCAGTCGGAGCAAAGCGGGCTGTTAAGGAGCCGATACCGGGAAAAAAAAAGAAGAAGCGCATCTTTAGAAGAAAAA
>JAEIFU010004462.1:0-14563 GCA_018904235.1 Lordiphosa stackelbergi | reverse complement strand
CTTTTGATGTGAAACATCTTTAATTTCGGTACGGACGATTTTAGTGGGAGTAAAATTTGAATTGAGCGTCACGTGAGGCTGACGCCAACCATAGTCACGTGACACTGACGCCAACCATATTATGTTGCTGTGTTTGCTTTGTGCAGTGGCTCGGCACACACACACAAAGACGGTTGGTAGAGTGATGGCAGGGGGAAGATTGGTGCTGGGGGCGGAGAGAGATGCAGAGAAGAGTTTAAGATCACACACCCACACCCAACATTTCATTTACAGTTCTTTGCCTATGGCTCAGCCAAAAAAAAAATCAAAACAGAGAAAACTACCACAACAACAACGAGAGAACAATAGAGAGCGTACTCCCACAACTTTTGCTGTAAACGCGAGAGGGAGAGTGAGTGCTACTAAGTACTGAAAAGACAGGGCACTGAGAGCAGCATCAAACCTTTTTAGTTGTATCATGGTTTTTGATGTGAAACATCTTTAATTTCGGTACGGACGATTTTAGTAGGAGTAAAATTTGATTTCAGTGTCACGTGACGCTGACGTCATTCATATTTTGTGTTGTTTTGATTTGTGGAGTTTCCCGGCAAACACACACACAAGAGGATGGGCAGAGAGGGGAAGCGAAGTGGTAGGAAAGATGCTGAAGAGGAGCAACTGGGTGGGTTCTGGGAAAGATCTGGGTGTGATCTTGGTGGGATTTGGTTTTATATGGGAGGGATTTAGGTGGAATCTTATCTGGGCGGGATCTGGGTGGGATCTGTGTGGGATTTAGATAAGGATCTGGGTGGGAGCTGGCCGGATCTGGCAGAGTTCTGGATAGGATCTGGAAGGGATCTGTATGGGATAAGGGTGGGATCTGTGTGGGATATGGATAAGTATCTGGGTGGGAGCCGGGCGAGATCTGTGTGAGTTCTGGAGGAAGGGATCTAGAAGGGATCTGGGTGGGATCTTGGCGGGATCTGGGCGGGATCTGGATGGAATCTGGAAGGGATCTGGAAGGGATCTGGAAGGGATCTGGGACGGATCTGGGTGTGATCTGGGTGGGATCTTGGAAGGGATTTGGGTGGGATCTTGGCGGGATCCAGAAGGGATCTGGGTGAGATCTGGGTGGGATCTTGGCGGGATCTGGATGGAATCTGGAAGGGAAATGAGTGGGATCTGGGTGGGATCTGGGCGGTATCTGGAAGGGATCTGGGTGGGATCTGGGCGGAATCTGTGTGGGATCTGGATGGGATCTGGAAGGGATCTGGGTAGCATCCGGGGTGGGATCTGGGAGGGATATGAGTGGGATCTTGGATCTCACCTTGGTGGTATCTTGGGGGTGAAACATCATCATTTATCTATGGATTACCACAATAATCTTCCTGAAAAAATGAATGAACACAGCAGCAAGTGATCTTGTTTCTGGTATTTCTACTCCCCGTTAAACTTCTTCCTTCAAAAGAGTGTCCTTGCTGATTAATATACCAGTGAGAGAGCTTGTGATTTGAAAATAAGCTTTTAATCTTAGGATCATGTTTCACATCAAAGACTCGTGAGTGCTAGCGACACTCACACTTTTTTCGATCCATCTGCAATTGCAATTTTCCATGTAGATATATGTATGTATTCATGAAGTTACATACATACATACATGGATATTGGAATTGCACCCCAAAAACACACGATCCAACCAAAGCACAATTGGCAATTCCTTTGCCAATCTCCCAATTTGTTGCCAATTGTCCGCTGCCTTTAAACATTTTACACAAAAACAAAAACTAAATATAAATTTAACAACATTAACACACATCCATTTGTAAACGTTGCACACACACTCACGGCAGTTAACAAAGCTGCACATACCCATCACCAACAAAAACAACCATATAAAAGCAGGTGGCTCCACTTTTTATGCGCCAATCTCCAATTTGGCTGTTGAACATACTGCCCCTGGACACATTTAACAAAACAAATAAAGAAACATATAATATATATTTGCATTTAAACATTTACATATTTTCACACATACACACATGCACAGTGGCACACACATAGCAATCGATAAGTGCAGTGTTATTGTGGAATGCAGCCCTTTGCACCAGATTTTGAATGAGACGTTCCTAATTCCATTCGTTCCAACAATAAATAAATGCGTCCAGATACGATCCCAAAGTTGAACCCAAGTATTTCCACATACAAATTTATACATACACATTTATATATTCAAACACAAGTTTACACACAAACTTTTATACAAATTTATACACAAATCCATGCACAAAAATATTCATACATATATATAGATTTTTGATCTACACAACTACGACATAAAACTCTACATACCAAATTTACATACGCACAGAACACAAATATTTAAAGGGGCAGAGTTTTATCCGTCAAGCGAATTAACAAATTCGATTTCCGACCACCATTAAAGGAAAGTTCCAAGTTTGAACGCAAAATTTGTCTGCTTTGTCCAATATCCATCGTACTTTTTTCCGTTTTCCGCCACTGTTCTCAAACTAAGTCTGCTCTAGGCTCCAGTGAGAGCCTACTATGTCAATTGGTGACAAAAAAGGTGATCAGAACCGACTGCGAGCTCCGACAAAGAGCAACTTAGGTAGACGAAATTCCACATCGACATCTCCTTCGATTAGACGTCCTGCTGAGTCGTTGCGCACAGACACAAAAAGCGAATCCTCAACACCCATCCAAAAAAGGTTCCGAAATCGCAAGAGGTTAAAATCGTAGCTCCACTATCCACCCGATCCAAGTCCGCAACAAGTCAATCTGCCGCAAAGATGGCCTTGCATGACTTTATTGCTAGTACCGATAGGCTCAACCAGTTTAAGGCCAGGATTACGGCTCCTTCTAAGACTGAGGTTACGATATACACGTACGAAGTCCGCCGTGACCAGGTACAGACTCTGTGGATGACTATTGAGCAAGAGTATAAGCAATGTTGCAAGCTCTTGTCTCAAGAGTCTCATACTGAGGAATTGGAGGTTGTACAGGGTAAATATGAGCAGTGCTACTCCGTCTACGAGAGATGTGCTTCTATGCTACGGGGACAGATAGCAAAGGCTACAAAGAGCGACAGCAAACAGCCATCAGGTGAACATCCAACACCACGAGGCTGTAACTTACTACCATGTGACACTGAAGTGTTCGCTGGTGACTATCTAAAGTGGCCTACTTTCCGGGATCTTTTCACCGCTATCTATAAAGAAAATCCTAATCTTTCGCCAGTTGAAAAACTGTTCCATTTAAACGCGAAGACAAGTGGTGAGGCAAAAACGATTGTCTCAAAATCCCCACTTACTAATGCCGGCTTTGAATCCGCTTGGCAGGAGTTACAAGACCGCTTTGAAAATAAAAGGTTGCTTGTAAATTGACAATTAAAGGTCCTGTTTACCCTCCAAGTCGTATCGGTTGAGTCAGCTCCAGCTTTAAAAGAACTCCAAAGTACGATAGAAGGGTGTTTGAAAGCCTTCAAGCACGCTGAAATCGATACATCCAGCTGGGACTGTCTCATTGTGTTCCTTTGTTCCTCCAAATTGCCAAAGCTTACCCTCTCCTTATGGAAACAGTCGTTGACCAACAAGACTGAAATTCCATCATGGCAGCAACTGGACACTTTCCTAAACGAACGATACCGCACCTTAGAGGCCATAGAAGACCTCAACACATGTCCAAGTCAACAATTTCATGCCCAATCCAAATCAGGTCATTCCAAAAGCTTTTCCGCGAATCAAGCACCCCCAAAGCGACTTAATTCGTTTAAAGCGAAAGTTAGCACAACAGCACAAACTTGCAAACTGTGTGCTAAGGAGAATCATCCTATCCGCTTATGTCCAAGCTTTCTCCAAATGCCTGTCAATGAAAGAACGGATTTCATTCGACAGCAAAAGTTATGTCTTAACTGTTTCGCGAGAGGCCACCAACTCCGAGAGTGTACTAGCGCGCACAACTGCTATATTTGCCAGGGTCGCCATAACACTCTACTCCATCGTGATGATGCGCCCACTGCGCCCTCCGCAACAATTCCATCCAACGTGCATAATCCGCGAACATTACAGTCCACTTCCTCGACCCATCAAGCTAACGTACAGAACTTTTTCGTATCCAACAGGCAAGGTGTCTTGTTGGGTACTGCGCTTGTCCATGTATGCCACAAGGGTACCACATACCCAGCCCGAGCCTTATTAGATGCAGGTTCAGAGGGAACGTTTATATCCGAGCGGTTTTTCGAAGAAATAAAGCTGCCATATCAAACCGTTCGAGCGCAAGTTTCTGGTTTAAACCAAACTATTGCCGCTCAGACTTACAAACTTTGCCAGTTTGCTTTAGTCTCCCCCCATAGACCACGATTACAGGTTGAAACTGCAGCTTATGTTCTTCCAAATCTGGCTGGGGATCTGCCATCGGGCACGATCTCTCCGATTATGTTCACCGACCTGCCAGATCTCCAATACGCAGACCCCTTCTTCTTAAAAAGCGCCCCAATTGACGTGCTTATTGGCGCTGACATTCTTCCGTCGATTATGCTCAGTGGTTTCCGTTCCAACATATGTGGAACTCTCATGGTGCAAGAATCTATCTTTGGTTGGGTTATAACAGGTCCTGTTCCATCGCACGCTCCAATATCTGTCTCTTCTTTCTCCACTCGAGTTTCCGTAAACAAAGATGCTCCTCTAAAAACATGTCTCACAAATTTTGGTGAGGTGGAGGATCCACCGGTACGACCGGTGAGAGTGAGCAATACTAAATGCGAACAGCACTTCGTTCAGCCAACTCAAGGGATATTATCGCTTCCATTCCGCGACCCAGAACATATAGCTCAAGAGCAGTCCAGATCCCAGAGTCCCGACTCTGACAAAACTGTCCACAAGAAAGACCCCGCGGTCGTTTCAGTTGATTCAGACTCCAATTCCTCCTATGCGAAATGTCCAACACGTTTTTCAATTATTAATAGATTTGGCCGAGAGAACTGCGCTCTCCATTCTGCCAGCGGCTTTCAAAAGGAGCCAGAAATCCAGTCCTACTTTATCCAGTTACACTCCCATCGAGAAAAATATCAAGAATAAATAGTAATCCTTTCCGTTTTCTATGTAGAATCCTTGCCAGATCCAAGATGGCCCCACAGAAGCGGAACAACCAGCTAGTCAATGAGCGCAGATGTACTTGAGGTATTCAATCCTACCGCTGTCGAGTCTGCCGAGGCATCCACTCATTGAAGAGATGTAAGGAGTTCCTCCGTTTGAGCGCTGAGAAGCGGCTAAGAGCAGTGCTGATCAACGAGTACTGCTCTAACTGTTTGGCTCACGAGCATTCGCCCGTCTCGTTGATCAATGCCTCAATCGCTAAAGCGTTCCGGCTGAAGAGCGTGAGGATTGGTCACGAGGAGGCCTGCACAGCAGTGCTCCGGTCCCATATAGACAAGGAGTTCAGGTTGGAGGTGGTGTTTAAGATCAACCCACAGCTCCATGTGCGCATGCCGACCACACAGATCGACGCTCGGGTATGTGAGAAATTCAAGCACATCACCCTGTCCGACGAAAAGTTTTATCGTGTGAATTGAGGTAGGCCAATTTGTCTAATCGTTGTGTTTGATGCATGGGTTGCAATGGCCGTTGTCTCTCATCCAAAATAAAAATTCATATTTTATTTCTTCTTCTTCTCCTACGCGTTTCAGCGGCTTATACAGGAGCCTGTATTTATTTTTTTCATATTAAACAATAATAACATAAACATACATTTTTTATATACATACATACATAATAATTTTCGTCATAGTGTTAGTCAGTTGTTGTGCAATTATTATTGTTAAGTCGTCCCATTGTGCGTTTTGTTGTCTGTTTTGTTTGTTTATTGTTTCTTTCTGCTATTGCTGCCGCGTAGATGTAGTTGCTTTGGTAAAAGTCTTCTTTGTAATTTAGTGCTCTCTCTCTTCTTTTTGAATGCGTAAGCTCTCCAATGTTAATCTCGTTCTCTCTCTCCTTTCTATGTCTAGCAACTTAACATTGTCAAAATCAGCTGTGTGACCAGCTGACGTCAAATGTTGCGATAGTGCCGTTGTCTCTTTTTGTTTTTTGCGTCAAATTGTGCTCTGATACTCGTGTTTGAAGCGGTCGTTTTGTTGTTCCTATGTAGACGCCGTCGCAAGATTCTCCCTCTTTTCCTTTACATGTAATTTCGTATATTACGTTTTGTTGTTGTTCTTTAATTAACCTGTCTTTGGTATTTGTGAAGAGTTTCCTTATGTTTGTATGAGCTTTGTAAGCGTACGTTATGTTTGAATGTTTGGTTGGGATTATTTTAGAGATTGAGTGTTTATTTGTTATTTTGTCCACGTACGGTACGCTTATGTAAATCGTATCTTTATTTTCCTTATAGGGGTTCGGGGCGGTATTCTTTTTGTGGCGTTTGTGATCAGTGTGTCGATGAGCTGTCCTGGAAAATTATTTTTAAAGAGTATTTTCCTTAATTTAATGTATATTTCCGGTCTATATTTTTGGTCGCTTAGTGTGTATGCTTTGAATATCATATTTTTGGCAGTGTTAATTTTTTGGGAAAGTGGTTGATGCGAGTGAAAGTTCATTATGCGTCCTGATGCTGTGTCCTTTGTGTACCATTTAAATAATAGTTTCCCTTTCTTTTTTTTTATCTCTGTGTCTAAATATGGTATTGTCTGGTTTTTCTCCACCTCTATTGTGAGGTGGAGCTACGGTAGCGATCATCCTGGGAGCCGACGTGTATGCCGACATCATCCGAGCTGGAGTCCTTCCCAGTACTGCTGGACTCCCAGTGGCACACAATACAGCGTTCGGCTGGATTCTGTATGGTTCCTGCAGAATGTAAACCCAGACTGTTGCAAATCCATCCAAAGAGAAACCCAACCCTATGAAGTCTTACTCTAGTATTAGAAAAAACGAGAGCGTAAGTTAAAGTCGGCTCTAACCGACTTCGATATACCCGTTACTCATAAAAAACATGTTTAACAGTGTTCCCGCGTTCCTTAGTGTGACCATCCGAGAAGTATGCAACATTTTTTTAGGGTGGGAGGGGTGTTGGCGGGGGCTTGGTTCACTTTTTTGCTCATAACTTTACAACCCTTCATCCGATCTTTATCATTTTTTTGGCAAATCGATTCATTTTGCTAATTACTAACTATCTCTAGAAGGTACGAGTAGAAGATATAACTTTTTTCCAAATTGCGGGGCAACAAACTTGATCTGCGTGCAGATAAAAGAAGCATTTGTCCCATACATGTCAAACCTCTATCTCTTACCATCTCAGAGATCTAGGTGTTCATACAGACAGACGGACGGACGGACGGACGGACAGACGGACAAGGCTAAATCGACTCGGCTGTTGATGCTGATCAAGAACGTATATACTTTATATGGTCGGAAATGATTGTGTTTATTTTGCAGTACATCGAGCAATAAAACTAATAACCACCAAGGTCCTCAACATAACCTCACTCTGCGATGGCAACCTCTCTTATTTGAAGAAAACTCCACAATTGCAGATAAGTTTATATCAGCCCACGAACTGCATGGCATATGCAAAATAAAAACAGAATATCACAGTGTTCTAAATCTGTGCAAAGGCACGGTGTTTGCTCCTTACTTAAACGATGTCATCGAAAAAGAAATAATCGAAGAATTAAAGTCACAAGGTGTAGTAGACATATTCAAGTACGCAAAGCAAATAGATGGCAGCAGGTACCAAGTGGTGTTATACAAGTCATCTTCGACTTGTACAATCTACCATCCAAAATACAAATGTCATGGAATAATGTCCGAGTTAGAGAATATATAATAAATCCAATGCGTTGTAAGAAATGTCAACTAATAGGTCATACAACCAAATAATGCTAGCGAGACGTACCAGTATGCGAAAACTGTAATCTTCTCACTCATATTCCGAATAACTGCTTTCGCACTCTTTGTGCAAATTGTACCGGCGAACATGCAGCCAGCTACAAAAACTGTCCAAAATATATAGAAGCCCGTGAGATTCTCACAATAAAAACAAAAGAAAAATGCTCAATGTACGAAGCCAAAACTAAATACCACCAAAAACAGTCTCAACAAAAACAAAGCCAAACATATGCAGAAACAGTAGCTAAAGCATAATCCTCTCCCACAACTCCTCCTACCTCATCTCCCTCTACCTTATTTCCCCCTCCCTCATCTCCCTCTACCACCTCTCCCTTCTCTTCACACACACCAGCTCCAGCTGAGCCCAACGCTAAAAACACAAACACAGAACACAACGCGAACATAAAGCGTTCGACACCGTGAATCATCAAATTCTATGTACAAAGCTAAAAACTTTATTTAACCTCTCGTCCACTGCAACTGAGTTAATTAATTCGTACCTAAGCAATAGACAACAAGCTGTAGTCGCAGGTTCGCGCACCTCCGATCTTCTTCAGATTACGCGAGATGTACCCCAAGATTCTGTCCTTGGGCCGTTATTGTTCTCTATGTTTGTTAATGACCTACCTCCTGATGCAGTCCTGTTTTAATATATAGTATATGTTCAGATTAATTTATAAAAATTAGTGTATTTCAATAAAAATTTCTATAGTAAAAATTGACTAAAGAATAATTGGGCTTGGGTTGACGTAGTCCCAAATGCTTCGTAATTCCAAATCCTAAATGGTTCTCATACAAAAAATATTTTGTTGATGTGCTGCTGCTTAATTTTTTTTTGATGGGATTGAAAAAAGGTTATGTTGATGATGCTACAAATCTGGGTATTCATTTTAATAATATGTTATAGTTAATTATTTATTTAAAAAAAAAAAAAAAAAAAAAACTAATGAAGGTAAAAAATTTGATTGGGTGATGCTCCAACAAATTTATATTTGTGGAGAATTGCCAGAAATAAGAAGACAGCGTTTAAATGTACTTTAGTCTATATTTGGGTTGGGTTTTCACACTTAAATGTATGTTTTAACTTAGTTTCACAATTCACGGTTACACTTCAGGTCTTTATGCTACCGGCCCACTTGTGCTTGCTCCCGAACCACACCAAGGGCTCGCCACGTCACCAAGTGCTCTTCTCACTGCTCTCGTCGTGCCTTCGCTCCGACTATTCGCAGGATGCCTCGCACTTCCCACTGGCTTCCGCTGACCCTCTTGCAAATTATCGTCGAGCACTCGCTTCGACTTCTCGCAATATACGGTCGCTTTCCCTTTCCGCGTTCACTCTTGCTCGCACTTGTGTTCACACTTTGACTTCTCTCCGTCCGCGTATCTCACTGACTGCCCCGTCTTTTGGGCAGCCACTCCTCTTATAGCTGCCGCGCAGGCCCCGTTTCGCTGCTTCAAGCAGGGCCTGTGTGTCTCCAAGCAGGGCCTGTGTGTCTCCAAGCAGGGCCTGTGTATCTCCAAGCGGGGCCTGTCGCTTCCTCTGCCCCGTTGTTTGTGCTGTGTCGGGGCCTTCTGCTGCTTTCGTTGTAGCGGGGCCTCGATCCCGTTGCACTGGGCCCTTGCCACAAATCGCAGCTCGCCTCCGTTCTCCAGCTGGCTGTTCTGCTGTAGTGGGGCCTTTGGCTCTCTGCCCACGGCCCTCTCTCCAACTCTCCACACGTCTCCCCTCTCTCTCGCTCTCATTGCTCTCCCAGAGAGAGCTTTCCCCAATTCGCCGCTATTAACCCTCTGTTGCCGGCTTGTGAGGAATAACTCCCCACACTCCCCCCTTTCTTCGGCTATTTTGTTCCATCCAGAACAAAACCAAACTTTCCCCGTTACCATATAGCAATTTGAATTCCCCGCCCCTTGAATTCCCGCCAAACAGCCTGACCGTTCCCCGCTCCCTTTTTCCCTTATCCCGCTCTGGTCACACCTAACCGTCGTGTTCCGACGATAATATTTATCGATCGCCCGCTATCGACACCCTCCCCCCGATAGACCGTCGTTTAGGGTGGCCCTATTGCCCGATACTTTTTGGTATTTTTAGCCCCCGCGTTATCTTATCGATACCGATAACGATCGCGTGCCATGCTGTTTTCCAGGTAAGTTTTCTTAATTAATTTTTTTCCCTCCCCATTTTCGCATTACTCCCTCCTCTTCTCTCCCCAGGTCGCCTGCTTCCGGTTCCCCGCTCTCCAGGTAAGTTTTCCCTCTTCCTTTCTCTCCCCTCAGCCCGTTTTTTACCCCTTTTTTTCCGTTTTAGTGCCTGATGCTGCTTCTTGGCCACTCCCTTCATCGGCAGCTCGTGCCATCGCCATTCTTGCTTCGAGCCGCCTCCTTTGTCATCGTCGCGGTCCCTCACGGACGGTTCCCCGCCCGGGCGGTGCCAACCAGTGGGCCCATGTCCTCCTCCGGCCGTCGGCCAAGGAATTTTGCCGGTTTAGGGTTGGCCTCGCTGGCTCGGGGGGGCGCCAAACCCAGTGTCCCCTTTCGTCGTCGGGCGTCTCCTCCTCCTCGGCGGTCTTCGCTGCTTGCTTGGCGTCCTCTGCTGCCTCTGTCGCTGTGTCGGCGTTTGCCGAAGCTCTCGCCTTCCCTGCTCCTTCCGGCTCGCGCTTAAAACCCCTCGGGTCCCTCCAATTGGACGCCGGTGGTACGACGGGGTCCTCGTCCACCTCCTCGATCACGACCCTCGCGGTTGAGGCCGTGTCCTCGGGCTCTGGGCTCTCGCTCGCCCTTAGCGGCTCGCTCCAGGTGGCAACCGTGGTTACCTCATGGTACCACCTCCCACCGGCGAAGTATGAGCGCCGATTTTGAGTCACGCACGGTGGCGCGTGACCCCACTCCTGCTGAGAGCCCGCGTCGTGCTGCTCTTCGTTCGGCACCCGCTCTTCCTCGTCATCGCTGACGCTGATGACCTCCGGGTCGCGTGGCGACGAATGTGGCAGCTCCCGCTCCTCCTCCACCGCCGGCTGCCCCTCATCCTCCGACTCGGTGAGGAGTATCACCTCTGGGATCGGAGTGGGCGGCCTTGCTGGCCTCCAAGCTGACTCCGGGACAGCCCTATCCGCCTCCCTTGTCGTCTCGCCTGCTTCCTCCCACTCCGACTCAACCCAGTCGGTCGGTCCCTCCGCCATCTCAGTTTCGATGGCCCACTCTCCGACCCAAATCGCCGGGACCGGTCCTCCCATACCCGCATCCGACTCGGCCACCCGCTCGGGGCTCCATTTAGGGGACTGCGGGCTCGAGGAGTCCCAATTCCAAGTCGCCGGCGACCCCATGGACGGCGACGATCGAGCGATCGTTGACGCTCTTAAGGACGATGCGTCTAGGCTGAGCACGTCCTGGGGTTTACGCACGCGCGGCCGCCTTTGGGGAATTCGGCTACCTCCCCCACCGGTACTCAAGAAGGGCAACCGCCGCTTCTGTCCGATTACCCCGCGCTTCTTCTCCGAGCGCTTCTTCTCACCCTTAATTTCTTGTTGCTCCATCACGTCCGTTCGATTGAATAGGCCGAGCTTACTCTTGGCACGCGCCACGAAGCCTCGGTCTCCACGCGGCTGCGCACACATCACGCCAGTTTACCGTTTATTTGCGAGCTTTCCTGCGAGAGAGCCTTGCAACGGTAAACTTGGCTGTCGTCGTCTCTTTCCCTCTTACATGCGAGATTGAAATGGCGCTCTCTTTTAGATTTCGCCGCGTTTTACTCAATCTCGCATGTTTAGATTGATGATCGGCGTTCTTCGTACCCTGTAAACGGTATTTATTTGCGTTCTTCTACATTTTAATCCATTTCTATCTCTTTTTTTCAGGTTTCCATTTGACTTACGACTAATTCCCCTTTTTTTTCCAGGTGTTTTTTTTCAGCTTATATTTTCTTTTTATCCTATATTTTCTTCTTTTCAGTATTATTTTATTTTTTTCCATTTTTGTTTTTATTTTTTGTAATATTTTATTCTTTTGTTTTTCCATTTTGCGACCATACTTTGATTGATTTAGGACATTTTTTCCTTTTATATTATGTATATATATATATATATATTTCTAATTTCATTCATTTTCCCCCATCTTTTCTCCCTGAATCGCTGGTTTTAACCCGCTAATATGTGCGGTTCTTACTTTGTTTTTCCCCTTTTCTCGTAATTTACATATCACGGGGGATATGAAACTTACGATCTGATAAGGACCTTCATACCTGGGTGCCAATTTCGCTGCGAATCCTTCCTATGCCTTTGACAGATGATGTGTTTTGGCGTACATTTCATCACCGACCACCGGTTTCCAAGCGCGTCTTCTCAGGTTATAGTGCCGTGCTTGATCCTGTGCTGCCTTCTCCATATTTCTTCTGGCCACCTCGAAGATTTCCTGCAGCTTCTTCGCGTTTTCTCCCGCATCTCTTCTCCCGTGTCCTGTTCCGAGATTGTTCTCATCGTACAAGGTATTCGGCAACCGTGGTTCCCTTCCTTGCACGAGAAACGCCGGTGTGTATCCTGTAGATTCTGCCTCACTGGAATTGACTGCTAGCGTCAGTTCCGGCAACAGCTCATCCCAACTTCTCTGATCTGAGCCCGCAAACTGAGCTATCATCGTCTTCACGGTTCTGTTTGCTCGCTCAGTCGGGTTCTCTTGAGGAGTATATGGAGCTGTAAATTGATGGGAAACCCCCATCTCTTCCAAGAATCGATTAAACGCCTTGCTCGTGAACTGTGCTCCATTGTCCGTAATCAGCACTTTTGGAACACCAAACCGAGCCAAGACTCGTTCTCTGAATGCTTTCTGCAAGGCCGCCGCCGTTGCTTTTCGTAGGGCTACTAGTTCTGTCCATTTCGAAAATCGATCGATCAGTACTAGTAGCACTGAATTTCCGTGCTTAGATCTCGGCAATGGTCCTACGAAATCTGCACACACGGTTGCCCACGGTTCTTCAGGAATTTGTGTAAGCATCTTTCCGGCCGCTTGTAGTTGGTGCGATTTGTATTTCTGACATGTTTCGCACCTCCCTACATATTTCCGGATGTCCCTTTGCATTCCGGGCCAGTAATACCTCGCGGCCACTCTCGCTATTGTTCGCCTCGTTCCTGTATGCCCTGCCGTTGCCGCATCATGATTCTCGTGTAACACCCTTTTCTGTTCTTTTTCTGACACACATAGTTTCCACCCCACTACTTCTTCATGTCCCGCTCGATGAGGTATATTTCTGTACAATTGTCCCGATTCTTTTAAATAATCGGGAAATTTCTGTGGATTATTTCGAATTTTTTTCCTCCATTCGCTGGATCCACCCAATTCTCTCTCCTTCATCGGCTAACATCACTCTCTCGTATTTTTCGGCATCCATCGGTTGCCGTGAGAGTGCATCTGCGACCACATTGAGCTTGCCTTTCCTGTACACTACCTCGAAATCGTATTGCTGTAATTCTAAAGCCCATCGAGCAACCCGCCCTGATGGACTTTCAATCGAATTCAGCCATTTTAGAGCCATGTGGTCCGTGATGACCTTGAAGCGATACCCTTCTATGTATTGCCGTAGTTTTCGTATGGCCCACACGATCGCCAGGCACTCCTTCTCGGTCGCAGAATAATTTTGTTCTGCTGCGTTGAGCGTTCTACTGGCATAAGAGATGACCCTCTCTCCTTCCTCTGATGCCTGGGTCAAAATAGCTCCCAAACCATAGTTGCTCGCATCTGTCTGCAATACGAATTCTTTTTCAAAATCTGGGCATTACGGGTGCAGACGTAAGTCTTGCTTTTACTTCTTCGAACGCATTCCTTCTTTCGTCCGTCCACTCCCATTTAACTCCCTTTTTCAGCAGAGCATTCAATGGTTGGACAGTGGAAGCGAAGTCAGGAACAAATCGCCTATACCATGACGCTACACCAAGATACTGCCTCAATTCCCTGACATTAGTGGGTGGTTTTAGTGCGGCTATAGCTGCGACTTTATCCGGGTCCGTTTTAATGCCCTCTTCAGTCACCATATGCCCCAAATATTTTAATTCCTTCTTAAAGAATTCACACTTATCGACATTTATTTTCAGATTCGCCGCTTTTAAGCTGCGAAATACTTCTGCCAGGTTTTTCATGTGCTCATCAAGCGTTCTCCCTATCACAATAATGTCGTCTAAATATGCGAAAGCATGAGGCATCATTTCGGGTCCAATGACCTGATCCAGTGCCCTTTGGAAGGTGGCGGGGGCTGATGCGAGGCCGAACGGCATTACTCGCCACTGAAATAGCCCCCTTCCTGGAACCGTAAAAGCTGTACAGGGTCTGCTTTCTGGTTCCAACGGAATTTGCCAGTAGCCATCCTTCAAGCCGAGGCTACTAATGTACTTCGCTTCCCTCAATTGTTCCATAATATGGTTAACCCTCAGTAATGGATATGCATCCTTTTCCGACCGTGCGTTCATGTCCCGGAAATGAACACAGAAGCGCCATTTCCCCGTCTTCTTTTTCACCATTACTACCGGTGCACTATGAGGACTTTTCGACGGCTCAATGCAACCTTTTTCCAATAATTCATCCACTTTGCTGTTTATCTCGGCCTGCATTTTCGGATTCTTTGGAAAATATCGTTGTTTCACCGGCCTGTCGTCCTTCATCGTTATTCTGTGCTGGGTAATGTTAGACAGACCCTTCATGCTAGCAAT
>JAEIFU010004461.1:0-14566 GCA_018904235.1 Lordiphosa stackelbergi | reverse complement strand
CTGAAGTCCACGCACTTCTCATTGCGACAACAATTAAATGAAATAACAACAAAAAGCAAACATAGCGACTCTGCGACGCAGTGGTATCAGAATGTTGTTGTAGCACCCTTCGTTAATGTATGCTGAACACCGGTGTACTGGAAAATAACCACAGATGCTGCGATACCTTGGCCTTTCTTAATCAATTTAAGCAATATTCCAAATTACTTCTCAGATAGCTCAACATTAGCTTAAAACGTTTCTCGTCAAATCAAGCGAGGATGTTATTTCGCCATTAGTTTTGGTTTGGGCACGTTACAGATACTATATGTCCTCGACGGCAAGAATATATGCAATCGACATCGTCCATTATTTCCTGAATCAATTTGGTCTGGTGGGGAACATAAAAAACGGCTCGAAATGTTTCAAAGTTTACAATATTTTTGGAAAACGTTGCTTCAGTCTTTATTTATAAAAACAATTTCGGTCAAATGACCACCATGGCTGACTTGGCAATGTTTTCGGTCGAGCGCACCGGACGAGTACGTACACGGGTTGATTAATCCACCAACATTCCAGTTTCACGAACTCGCTTCAAGAATTTAGCCACAAATTGAGTTTGTAAATATGTTTTTAATATTTACAAACTTTCTTCAAGCAAATAGCGACCCATTTCGTAAATGTTGGTTTGATTCAAAAACCATTTTAAAACCTAATCGGTGTCTTAAGACCTCCAAAAACCCCTGAACAGAACCAGTCTTAACTACCTACCGGTTTGCATCCCAGCTTACTTTTTTCTGTAGATTTTCTTACATTTCGAAGAACAATTGAACTTAATCTGATAAAATAACATGCTGTGGTCAATTCAGATTGGCCACAGCTTAGAAAAGCTTTCAAAGTCGAGGCTGCAAGATTTTTTTTATAGGAAATACGTAGGCTGGATGGTCACTCAAAAGTCGCAACATTCAAGCTTCAGCGCAACTATAACTAGCTCGTAAATGGTTATCGTTATCGAGTGCTTTTGGCAACCATACTTAGTAGTCGTAGAAGCTGAGGCTTTGTGACTGAAAAATACCTCCGTTTACTGTGAGTTGTCTGTCAAAAAACTTATGTGTAAAGGCCCCTTTTCATGTTATCAGAACATTTTTGAGCTTCTCTGATTGACTATTGCACTATCTCAGAAACTTATATGAAATATCAGACAAGTGTAGTTATCACAAAAAAGAAGCGAATATTGTGTTGTTGCACTGTTTTATGGTGTGGATCGTATTAAACTTGCGGCACTTGAGGTGCTTTTCTGGATATTTAGTTTGGAAATCCAAAAAAAAAAATTTCGTTTCAATTTTACATCGCATACTTTCTCTTGTTTGCTTCATTTGCCCCGAATTTTTTTTCCATATTCCCCAGGTTAAGTGAATACGTCCCTTTAAACATATATAAATAGTATAATAAATACATAGATTATACAACTCTATATATATGCAATATATATACAGAAATAGACATAGCTACCATGGAAATCGATTTTGATGGCGTTCCTTGTTTAGAGCGTAGATTTGAGCTGTTCCACGTTTAGGTCCTAGGCACTTTGTCGTGTTGATAGAAATTGTATAAAATTAAATAAAAAAACATAATGTGTAATTTTTTTTTTCTGTATCAAATACTAACTAGAAGTTGAAATTTGATGTTGAAATGGAAATTTCTGATGTCAATTTTTGCATACAACATTTGGCGGGAATTCAAGTGCATCAGTAAGTAAGTTAAACTAGTTAAGTGATAAGGAGAAAGTCTAACACCAACGAGCAGACAAAATATAATCGAACGTATAAAAAAAATAATGAATGTTTTTTTTTAGCATATATCAAATATCCAACCTATCAAGAGTAGAGAGGAGTTCATACACACAAAAACACCCACACATACATATGTATTATCTAGGGCCATAAGTTTTAATGTTACCAACAAACATTTCGATATGGAAATCGGGCAAAATGCAAAACAAAACAAAACTAAAACCAAAATTCAGTGCAATACATTTAAAAAACAAAATGAACATGTTAAACCTAAGTAAAAGTAGTTGAACTTTTTTTTTGTATCGTATAAAGCTAACTATATTGTATAACTATAAAACAAAATAATATAAATGAAGAAAAAACCGCAAGGAAATTTAGACGAATTTTAAAAACAAAAACAAGAAAAAATAGCAGGCTTAAAACTCATTGTATTTAATATAACAAAGTCAAAACACAACAACAACAACAAAAAAACCTATAAATATAATTACATTAACATTAATCTAAATATAAACTATTATAATATGTATTGTATAACAACAAAAAAAAAAACAACACACAAATTCTGTAATTTACAAAAATATTTTATGTGATCATTGTCTTTTTTTTTAATATTACAAGAAATAAATAATTCAAATACCAAATAAAGGATATACATAATTAAGGCGTTTTCCATTGGGATGATGCTAGCGGACAGCGGTAGCTAACAAGAAGGAAGGGTAAAAATGCACCCAAAAATAATACTATACTGGGGAAGAAGCAACTAAGAAAAAATTTGGAAAAGTCCCGTGTACGCCGCTGTATTTAGGTACAGGCACTTCAGTGCTTCTTGGGCTGGAGGTGGAATGCAATTCACAAGCGCTTATATGCTCCCTCTATGACCGTACACCTCAAGATCCATCCCCAATTTTGTTTATTTCGAATCATACAACTTTGCTTAGAATGACTATTGAAAATGAAACTTTGGTTTCAACACGATCGGAATGTCGCACATAAACTCTAGTTGTCGAGATATTTACCCCAAATTCGATTCGAACGCATATTTGAGACCCCAAAAGCGACGACAAAGATTCAGTTAATATAGATCGATATTTTATATTGCTGCCATATAACCGAGATTTGATCCAACTTTGTTTTTTTTTCTTGTGCCACTGAGCACAAACAAACTTGGTTTGTTCTGTTGGTCTTAATACGACTTACAAAATCGGGTTCGATTTAGACCTTTATTTCATAAGCCATATAGATGATCTGTTTTACGCTATTGAACTGAATTTTAGTTTAAACCACGGAATCAAACCGAATCGAATTTTTGTTCCTGTTGTTCCGTACTGTTTCTGTTTTGTTTCTATTTGATTTTGGTATTCGGTTCCGTACCGGTAGCTAGATTTTTTTGGGATTCCAATACGTAAAAAAATACGTGAAAATTTTAAACTTTAGTCAAAACAAAGTGGGTAAGCAAGCATGTACAGGGTTGCCCATATTCGACGGACCCATCTGGCAACGCCATAACTTTTGACAGAGATGTCAGATCGCTTAATGACATACCGCGTTTGAAGCGTCAGTCCAAGCAGATTTTTACCATGGAACAATACACGCCACGCGAGCGCTCTGAAATAGTTGAAATTTACATTCAACAGAACAAGTCAATTGTGAAAACTCAACGTGCTTTTAAAAAATTAAAAAATTGAAACCAGTGCACCTTGAATGGGACCGTAAATAAGCAAAATTGCCGTATTTACGCCACTGAAAATCCTGAGGAGATTCAAGAAGTGCCTCTTCATGACGAAAAAGTCACAGTTTGGTGCGGCGTTAGTGCGAAAACGGTCATTGGGCCGTTTTTCTTCCAAAATGAAAATGGCCATGCTGTTACCATCAACCAGGAGCGTTATCGCGACATGATGACCAATTTTGTGATGCCAATTATTCGTCGAAAGCGTATGAGGCAGTTCTGGTTTCAACAAGACGGCGCTCCACCGCACACAAGTCGCATAACAATCGATTTTCTGAAGAAATTGTTTCCGGGCCGTTTGATGTCGAAAAGTGGTGATTTGGACTGGCCACCGCGTTCGCCCGATTTGACGCCGCCTGACTTCTTCTTGTGGGGATATTTGAAGTCAAAGGTTTACGTTAACAAGCCAAGGACCGTAGAAGAGCTCAAGGACAACATTCGTGAAGAAATAGCCGCTATTCCGGCCGAAATGTTGGCGAAATCGATGGAAAATGCTGCAAAAAGGGCACAATACGCCATCAACGCCAGAGGCGGCCATTTGAGATATATCATATTCAAAAATTGATGTAAACAAATCTACTTGGAACAAATTAAATGATTAAGATTGCCAACCGCCAAATTTTTAAAAAAAAATTTTTTTTTTTTTTAAAAAAAAAAAAAACCAAAAAAAAAAAAAAAAAAAAAAAATTAAGTTTATTTTTTTCTTTGATTTTTAAAAAAACATGGGTCCGTCGAATATGGGCAACCCTGTATGTGTACATATTTTATCAATTTTATTAGCGCGTGTGTGCCATACAAAATATACAAGTTTGTATTCATTAGATAATTAAAATAATAAACTAATTATAATAAATTAAATAATTAGTTTATCTTCTTTTTATAAATTAAAGATAACTATTTAGCTGCATAATAGCGGTCAATATTTCCGTCCATCTGATTTCTTTGCGCAGACATGATAAACTTTACACCGGAAAATAACGGTTCTACGCTTACTTGGGTAGCTGGAACAGCAAGAATACTCTGAATATTCAATTCTGGAAACTTTGTCGAACTTTCTGACCACCATTTAAGTACATCATCTTTATGTGGTAAGCGTTTAATTCTCAGGAAAACCTTGATTGAAGCCATTAAAGTTTTTTGTGAATAAACTAAGCTATATGTATTATCCTCTTTCTTTTCAAACAAATTAATACACAAATCAACTACATCTCCACTTAAGTCAAAGTAATTGGGTCAGAGCTGCTTTCCTCATTTGGTTGCAATTGAACAGAAGTGGAAAAATTTTTTGAAAATATATCTGTTAAAGCAGTTACACACGAACTTTTCTGTTCAGAGGTTAGCTTGGCATTATAACGACCCTGCAGTGAAATTGTCAACTAGTAACAAAAAATACTGTCATACAACTAGTTGGAGTACATGTAGAATTAAACTGGTAGCAAAATTGCTAAATTCGGGTGAGTTGGGCAACAACAAACATTAGCTTCAGAAGAAATGCTCGTTTAAAACACTAATTTGAGGTAGTTGTATTAAATTGTAATTGAGCTGGTTGCAAACGAATCGGTAATGAGTGAGTTGACCGCCAGATGTCGATATATGTTCTACCATTATACTGCGCAGCGATATAAACAGACTGTCATAAGGAACACACAAGGGTCAACAGGTATTTGTCTGGTTGAAAATGGCTGCTTAAGGGGACAATTCTCTTGCTCCTATGCCATCTGTCATTAAACTGGTTGCAAATGGCTGCTGCCGGGGACAATCGTCACATTCCTATGACATGCCTGTGTAAAATGGACGACTTCAATACATGGATTAGGAAAGGAAGTGCAACCAGTTGCGAGTTTTTAGCGACCGATACGTTTTTGGTTGTAAACTAGACACTTTCCCTGCAGTGGAGGGTCTAGGAAAATACCACGGTCTCCCGTTTTTTCTATTTCACTGAACAAAAGTTTTGCTAAGCCAGAACATTATTTTTTAATTAAAACTTTTAATTGAATCAGTTTTACTGGAGCTTATTCGTCCATCCTGGTGACATGTCCTAACCAGCGCAGCCGCTGTTGCTTTAAGCTCTTCACTAGACAGGTGTCCCCATAGAGTTCATACAGTTCGTCAATTTTTCCAATGTGTAAATCATCACCAACTTTTAAAGGTCCATAAATACTCCGAAGAATCTTTCGTTTAAACACGCCAATCGCCGCTTCATCCGCTGCTGTTATAGTCCATGCTTCTGCACCGTTTTGCAGGACTGGGATGATAAGCGACTTGTATAGGGCTAATTTTGTTCTCTTTGAACTCCCTACTTAGCCCGTAGTAGCATCGGTTTGCAAGAGTGGTTCCAGCTTGATTCCCTGGTTTAAACTAGTAGTTTAAGCTCCTTAAGCGACTTATCGAACTTTGTTTAATTCGGTACACTATTTCATATACAGGGTTTGTCCGGAAAGTAATAGAACTGATACTTCGGAGCGTGCGCCCACCGACTGAATTCGGTAGAGGGCGTTCCTAGCTAACGAACGAGCGGCTGGTCAGTTGTCTCGTGCATTTTCGCGCCACGTGTTTCTGTTAGTGTCGTGAAACTGTGCGAAACTCGGTAGGTCTGCGACAGAGACGTTTAATATGATCAAGCAGGCATACCCAGATGTTGCTTTAGCAAAAAATGGTGTGTTTAGGTGGCACCAGGCTTTGTTTGAGGGCCGGGAAAAGGTCGCCGATGAAGACCGTGCTGGAAGACCTTCGACTTCGACAAACCGACAACACCGACAATGTGACTCGTGTGCGCAAAGTTCTGGACTCAGACCGTCGACTAAGTATTCGTTTAATTGCCCAATTCAATTGTTAAATTTACCAAAATCTGGGGTTCACGACATTGTGACGGAGCATTTGAACATGCGCAAGGTGTGCGCGAAGATGGTCCCAAAAGTGAACTTGAAAAGTGACTTCTTGTGAACAGCTACCTGACCAAGGCCGGCATCCCAATGCTTCAGCAGCCGCAGTACAGTCAGATGTGGTCTTCAATACTTGGAAATCGCGTTGGCAGCGCTGCATCGACGCAGTGGAGCCTATTTTGAAAGTTTTTAAAGAATTGTAACGATTAGCTCAATAAATTTTGTTACTCCATAGCTTCCATATTACCAATCTGACCTATTTGCACCAACTTTGTTGGTTTTGAAGATAATAAACTGAAATTCGCTCCTTAAGCGGACTTATCGAATATGGTTCGATTCGGCATAATATTTCATATAACTGAAATTCGGTATGTACATCTACATATTTTTAGCTCTAAATACGAATTAAAAATCTTTTTTATGATTAATACCAACACAAAAATTAATATACCCTGTACCCATTATGCAAGGGATCATAAATGATTTATATGTACAATGTAAATATATGTATGTACTTTCCTATTTAAGAGGGCGATCATGGCACAAATTTAAACAAGTGAAAAAGTCGTTCAAGCCCGACTATAATTTACTCTGAACCTAATACACTCTTAGCTTTGCTTTATCGTTTTTATTTACTTTTGTTTTCGGATATACTAAACCTCTCTATTAAAAACACTGAACATATTTTGCCTAGCAAAGTGTTTTTGAAAAACAGATTTAATTTTCGTTCAACAATTTTCGGATAAAAGAAAACACAAATAACACAACACAATAATAACGTACGGTAAATAACCGAAATTTCTTATGAGTTTTGTGTTTCTCTCAGTTAGAAATACTTTGAAAATAAGTGTTGTAAGTTATTCCGGACCTCTGATATAAAGATAGATTGAACCAGCCTTTTTTAATATTCAAAGCCTTCATAACTTCTTCGCCAGTAAGGGATGTTTGTTATATTTTGGACATTTCCCAATGATGAGCGTTAAGGTATCCTCTTCCATTAGATTACAAATGTCGCACACAC
Organism: Lordiphosa stackelbergi; assembly: GCA_018904235.1. Classification (NCBI taxonomy): domain Eukaryota; kingdom Metazoa; phylum Arthropoda; class Insecta; order Diptera; family Drosophilidae; genus Lordiphosa; species Lordiphosa stackelbergi. Next base: position 7,162 of record JAEIFU010004461.1, on the reverse strand, counting down.
GGGAGTCTGTTCTCTGCTTACTTTTAAGGCATCTGCTCGAGCTTTCAATATGAACGAAATGGTATCAAAGATATGCTTATTATCGCAATATTTACTCAATACTCATATGTGGATATCAAACTTCCTATATGAGCTGGTTAAGCTGTTTCTTGCATCAGTGAAATATAAAGAGAAATACAAAATATTAAAATTAATTGTCTAACAAAAGATATGTATTGTCATATTTTGTTTGCACATAACTTTAAACATGTACACACAATACCACAAAAAAAAGGCTGACTCACTTATGCTGACTTCGAAATTTCGAAGGAGTCGTAACAATGCTGTCTGCAGTTTTGCAGTCGAAGGGCAAATACTACACAAGATAAAACCGGGAGGTTCTTCAAACAACAATATAGTCGAACAGCCTCCTTTGTGGTGTTGTAAGGTTCTCTTTTAATGCCGGCTAAAAGTTGTTATTTTAATTCTTATGAAGGTCTTAAAAACAGTCAAACTGTTATGTTTTATACCCGTTACTCGTAAAGTAAAAAGGGTATACTAAAGTCGTGCAAATGTATGTAACAGGCAGAAGGAATCATTTCCGACTATATAAAGTATATATTGTATATTCTTCAGCATCAACAGCCCAGACGATATAGACTTGTCCGTCTGTCTGTATGAACACCTAGATCTCAGAGATGGTGAGAGATAGAGGTTTGACATGTATGGGACAAATGCTTCTTTTATCTGCACGCAGATCAAGTTTGTTTTAAATTTTGGACACGCCCCCTCCCGCCCCCGCAATTTTGAAAAAAGTTATATCTCCATTTATTTTAAAGATAGACGTATTCGTACCTTCTAGAAGTAGTTAGTAATTAGCAAAATAAATCGATTTGCCGAAGAAATGATAAAGATCGGATGAACGGTTCTCAAGCTATGAGCAAAAAAGTGAACCAACAAAAATCTTGATAAATCGATATAATTTTCGGTATCCCTAGCTGTGATTTAGATGCTGAAAACGAATCAGCTTTTGGAAATGGTCCATCACGTCTAGATTTTTACTAATTTATGCTTAAAGCTGCTTAATTAGACAATTTTTACCCTTATCATGCGCGTTTGGTGGGAAATCCATTCTCTTGCTCCGACACTCATTGATATTATCAAAAAGTACTTCTCCCTAACTTATTAAAGTTTTCCATTTGGAAATGACAGCATTTTGTATTATAGTAGGCCGTAGACAAATAAACTACTTTGTAAACTAAATATTTTTCACACAACTAAAATCTGCTCAGTTTGATTCAGTTAGAAATCAACATTTCCTGGAACTATTATTTTTCTCCAATTTGGTAAGTCGAAACAATCCCAAATTTCAAACTTTTTCACATTAAATCAAAAACTTTTAGTTACTCACAGAAATGGCGGCTTTGGAACTTCTTGCCAAGCTAATCTATGCCACCGTCTTGCTAGCCGCTATCAGGGCCGTACCACAGGTGACCATGATCAAGCAGACGGGTGAATTTGAGAAAACAGAATTTATTTACCATTATCCGCACATTTTTGGAAATATTTGTATATCGGCTTTGTACTCGACGTTGGCGCTCGTGTCCAGCTGCCCCCGATGGTTGAATGAAAACAATATCAACGATTTCTATCTCATCTTACTGTTTCCCTGGATTGCCTCTTGCTGCAAGAGATTTGTGGAACATTTTCTTATGCAACTCACGAATATTCTACAGTCGAAGAACGATGAAAATTTGCAAGGACTCGTCATGGCATTAGGAATCTATTGTGGCCTTTTTCATTAGCAATCGAACTTATGCTGCATTTGATATCTATTAATCGACTCAATAATGATGATGATGATTTCTAATAAATGTTCATCGCAATGCAGAATTGTGATGTTAATAATAAATGATGTAATCCCCATTTGAAACATTTGTTGCGGTCAATCGCTAAGGTTTTCATTGTGTGTTTTTTGCTCATAACTTGAGAACCGCTTATCCGATCTCTTTAATTTCGATACATAATGCTAATTACTAACTATCTTTAGAAGTTACAAACCACAGAAACCTTTTCCAACCAAATTCCAACCGAATTCCAATTCTTAGGTGCTACAGAAATTTCTTTTGGTTGGTTTCAAACCTCTAATGGTTTGTTAGGAGATTTTGCAAAGCTCTTTTCTCACTAGAGCCTTTTGTAGAAGTGGCGCCCTCTACGTGACAGCTAGCGGATTAAGGGATGGAAACTAATACCTCATGTTTGGCGCCAACAAATTTTTAAAATTTGCATTATATTGGTGGAGAATGCGACTTAAAATTGAATTATTATTTAAAAATGCATCATAAACCATATAACAATATCAAAAATTTCAGTTAATCATTAAATTAACCCACATCTAAATTAAGGAAAATTTTTCGGCGAAAAATTCAGCCCTGTTTTTAAAGATGGAACATCAATTGGAACATCTGGTGTTCCAACTAGATTTTCTAATTATAAAATGAAATCTCTAGAAGTTCTGTGGCACCAACGAATTTTTCGAGAGATTTCCAAACCAACCGTCGGCAAAATCTCTGGAGATTTCTGTGGCACCCCCGTATATCTGTAAAAGAGAGTGACCTGACTAACTGACTAACAGACTGACTGATTGGCAATCATCGCACAGCCTAAACGGCAAGAGATAATGGGTTGTAGGACAGGAGTTTCCATTAGTGGTGAAAGTGCGTACTAAGTTGGGGTTTTCAAATTCCACCCGCAAAAGTCGGAAAAGTGTGTATGGGAAATATTTTATTTTTCATCCGATAGACTTAAAACTTGGTTTGTAGGCATAGTCCGCCGAATAATTCGACACGCGTTTTCCAGATTTTGGAAAAACCGACGAAGAGGAAAATGACCGGATTATTCCGCATGCAAAAAACTATTTTCATCCGATTGGCTTGAAACTCTGTTTGAAAGGATGGAATACGAAATAGTTTGAAATAAGATTATCCGATGTTAGAAAATATGACCCAACTGTCGGAACATTCCGGGAAAATCTTGCATGAAATAAGCTATTTTTCATCCGTTTGTAAGTAAAGAATACGAAATAATTTTAAGTGGTGATTTTCCAATGTCGGAAAATCCGCCCCGGGCGTGAAAATGCGCCGAAAATTCAGCATGAAAAAAAAAATACTTTTTTACCCGATTGGCTTGATCTTTGGTTTGTAAAGACAGATTAAGAAATAATTTGAAATGTGATTTTTCAATGTCGGAAAATTCAACACGCCAAATAACTATTTTTCATCCGATTGATTTGAAACTCGGTTTGTAGGGTCAAAATGAGAATTCATTTGTGATTTGATTTTTCGATGTTGGAAATACCGGCGGGATGCCCACTGGGGAAGCGGTTGGGAAGTGGATGGGATGTGGGTGGGGCTTAGGCGAGAAGTGGGTGGGATGGGGCTGGTTAGTGGATGTGAAGTTGGTGGGATGTGGGTGGGAAGCTGGTGGGAAGCGGGTGGGATGAGAGATGTGGGTGGAACTGATGTGGGTGATGGAGTTGAATGTTCTCTGAAATCTGTTTGTTCATTTGGACGGACAGACGGACGGGCAGGCGGACATGGCTATATCGACTCGGCTGTTGATGCTGATCAAGAATATAAATACTTTATATTGTCGGAAATTATCCCTTCTCCCTGTTACATACTTTTGCACAAACTTATTATACCTGTGTACCTTTGGTACAGAGTATGAAATAGACATTGCCCGAAAAAAAGAAGCTTCACAATCAATTCGATCAGCAAAACACGAATCAAACACAGGCAAGAAAAACTGTTGGTTTCAGGTGCATTGATAAATTGTGAAAGCACAGCATTCGGGTGGTGTTCGGTCTTTAGTTTACATCTGAAGGAAGCACCTTCGACCCTATACAGTAGATATATTCTTGATCAGCAGCAACAGTAGAGTCGATTTAGCCATGTCTGTATGTATGAACGCTTCTGTCTCAGAGAATATAAGAGATCGATCAAGTTTGCTTCAGAAATTGGGAAATTCCCCCTCTTTCTTGAAGTCGGGGCACTCGACAGCAACACTCTTACTTGTTTTATATCATCCTCTCAAGTAATTTCTTCAACTTTTGCACGAATACAGTTGCATTGAAGCCGATTTTCTCGAAAAGGATGAAGATGTAGCCAGATGTGCTAGTTACTTATTAATCTGCACACTTTCGATAATAACTTAAAATTTAATTCGAGCTGCAAGGGAGTATAAACTTCTGTTGAGCCAAAGTTAACTTTCCTCTATTCTTTCCATTTAAATTCAAATTCTATTTTATTTTAAATAGAGGAAAGCTCATGTAACTTAAATAATTAAAGGTTTTAATTGATTTTCATACAACAATTTAATTTTCGCTGTGTTTCTTAATTTTGATTCTATGAATTGCAAGTTATTGGTAATGCAGCTCTACTCATTTTCTTGAAAGCAATTGACTTGTAATTACTCGTATTTAGTTGATGAAAATGCCTTCGGATCCGACAGTTGTCAGAAACAGGACGCTGCATTTTGCAGCTCAATTAATCACTCGATAAATTGGCTAGGACAACAAAAAAGGAAATAGTTTCCGTTTGCTCGTTCCGTTGCAAACGGAGAGGCTTGTGCAATTCATGCCACTGGATGGGTATGGCCAAGCCGATGGTGCCACTGACATGCGCCAGTAATTAACGTCCCATTTCGGGTTAGATTATCCATGAATAATTGGAGGATGGGAAGGGAGCGTGGATGATGATGGTCGCGACGCCTGGTCGTGGCACTTGGTTAGGTGCAACTATAACGGATGGGAATTGCTGCTGCAGCAGATTGATGATGGCCGGCCCCCAAAAAACAGAGTAGCTGAAGTACCAGAGGAGGAGGACCGGGGAGTGAGTGTTTTTGGAGACTGAAAACTTTGCTAATTGCTTTTTGGCCACGGCAATGGCGACGACAACCGGCTACTGGCTACAGTTCCACAACCAGTTACCCATGCCCCAAGGCCTGCTGTTCCACTTGTTTTTGTTGTGCATTTAATTGTGTTTTTTTTTCGGCCTACAATTGTTGAGTCAGCACAGAATTAATTACACACTCACACACATACACACACAGGGACAGCATTTGATTTTCAGGATAGTTTCGCATTTTTGGCACTTGCCCCTTTTTTGGTCCCAACACGAACCTCTGCTGATTGTCCAAACAAATTTTGCAAATGGGCCATTCATTCGTTATGAGATTAGGGCAACCCAAAGAAGAGGAAGAAGAACTCCCCCGAGGCCAACACATGAGACTCTTAGGTGGGGTGGGCTGACCACTGCCCCAATGCAAATGTCATTTTGTGGTCATTCCAATGAATAAACGAAATTAAATGTAAAGAATTGACGCATGAAAATAAGAAAAAGAGAAGGAAAAAAAGGAGTCTGGAGCAGTTCTCTTTAGCGTTTTGGGACCTCATGTCAATATTGACAGAGCAGGAAGGGGCATCTATAAATTTCATAGATGAATTATGAATAAACCTTTAAAGCAAATACCATAATTTTGCACTTTGAATCAATTTTCCTATGTCTTGAGTGAACAGAGCATAAAGAACTTAAACAGTTCCAGTCACGGTCGCCAACTTTGCTCTAAATCGTGATTTTGACTAACCGAATCGTCTAAGTTGACCTTCTTTTCAAAATGTTCATTGAGACACTTGCTTACGATTTAAAATATTAATTGTTTAAAGTTTAACAAAGTTCAGTTAACGCCGGCTCCCTTATTAGTGGGAGAAAAAGGTTGAAACTTAGTGGGCGATGCCATAAAAAATTCAGCCTCCTATATCTACCCATAGTCTATGCAGGGGGTGGTGCGATTTTGCACCCGTCGGCGTTAATGAATACAATAATATTACTGGAAAAAGGTTTGTTGAAATAATTATATTGAAAAGGAAAATACATGGATTAAATTGAAGTTTAAATCAGACCGTAATCATTATAAGTTTTATTTTAAAAAATCTCGAAATAATGATTATAAAATGATTTTTCCGATTTTCTTCAAAAATAATGATTATTTTTGAGTAATTAATAAAACTTACTAATAATAATTATTTCTAATCAAAAAATCTTCAAAAGTCAAGAAAATGCAGCAGTGCACATCTTCCAAAATATGGCGGCAAAGAATCGGAAAAATTAAGCGGGAGGAGCGCAAATTTTAGAAATTTTTTTCTGTACCCTTTCACGCTTTTTATATATAAATTGCGCTAGAAGAATTCCAAATAAACGATGCATACTCAACTTGGAACGCACAAAAGCTGAGATAAAGGCTCAAACGAGTATAAGGGATTCTTAAATTGGCTGGAATTGAAATTGGCACTTGGCAAAATATAATTTACATGCTCATTAAACCGAAATTTTTTGTAAAATTTTACTCCCAAATCAATGGCCTCAACCCGGCGTAAAGTTTTGGTTAGAGAAATGGAATAAGTGACCGTAACTTACCAGAAAAGACATCAGTTGCACCTGTTCAAAGAGCCCAGATATATTGCGTTAAGCTTAACCAATGGATCGGTGGTTGAAGTACCCTCCCTCTCTTGATACCAGAACTTGAACACAGGTGTGACAGTGGCAATTTTCCATTTTTAGCAAATCTACCAGTTGTGAGTGACATTTAGAATATGGTTATGAGTGGCTCACATAACTCACCAATGCAATGTTTCAGAAAAAACGAAGAAATTCCATCACAATCTGGGTAATTAGAGTCATCGCAACTTACTACAGCTTGGAAGATGTCATCCTCGGAAATGGATAAAGTGCCCATGTTAGGCGAATGGGGAATTGAATTCAGACTATTTAGATCATTCCATGAAGCAAAGGGTTCAAAAGTTGGAATTGAAAAATTTTGCGAACAAATTTGAAATACCAAGATCAGACGAAAGAAAAAGGAAAAAAAAAAAAAAAAAAAAAAAAAAAAAAAAAAAAAAAAAAAAAAAAAAAAAAAAAAAAAAAAAAAGGAAGATGGTGTGCGAGGCACAGTGGCGAGAACGAATGCGTTTTGTTGGAGGGGGGGGGGGGGGAAAGGATTATCCACTCTCAATCGTTTTTGAGCTGGTGTGTCTGAGTTTTGGGGACCACGATGATATGCAACTACCTCACTTTGCAGCAACGAATCGGTCACAATGTTGCGGAAATCGAATTGTCCTATCTTT
>JAEIFU010004460.1:0-14587 GCA_018904235.1 Lordiphosa stackelbergi | reverse complement strand
TTTTTTATACCCTTGGAGAGGGTATATTAAAATTGTCCAGATGTTTGTAACGCACAGAAGGAAGCATCTCCGACCACATAAAGTATATATATTCTTGATCAGCATGACGAGCTGAGTTGATATAGCCATGTCCGTCTGTCCGTCTGTCCGTCCGTCCGTCTGTCCGTCTGTCCGTCTGTCCGTCCGTCTGTTTCTATGCTATCTCCTCCGTCAGTTTTAAAGCTATCTCAACCAAACTTTGCACGAAGTCTTTTGGTATAAATACGCTGCACATTTGTCGGAACCGGCCGGATCGGATGACTATAGCATATAGCTGCCATAGGAACGATCGGTTTAAAAAGTAGTTCTACTGAGAAAAACTTTTTTGTTTCCAATGCTATCGCTGCCAAACCACGTATTTATCAGTTTTTAATGCTTTCACATAATTTCAGCAAGTTTTATGCAAATCGGGCAGCTATATAGTATAGCTGCCATACAAAAGATAGATCTGACAAAAAGTTTTAGTATGAACAACTTTTTTGTTTTCTATGCTATCGCTCCCAAACTCGTTACTGATCAATATGATATGCTAACACATAATTCAGTTAAGTCTGATCCAAATCGGATGACTATAGCATATAGCTGCCATACGAATGATCGGTCGAAAAAATAGTTTTAGTGAAAAAAACTTTTTTTTTCAATGGTAGCGTGTTTGTACGTTTCAGTTATAAATATTATCTGTCTCAACACAATTTTAGAGAGTTTGATCAAAATCGGATGAATATATCGTATAGCTGCTATATAAAAAACTGGCAGAAATATATCATGCTCCAAGGGTATATAAACTTCGGTCGAGCCGAAGTTAGCTTTCTTTTATTTTTCTAAATAAAACCCACTTTTCGACCGATAGTTCCTATGACAGCTATAAAGATAGTCATCTGGTTTTGACCAAAGATCGGCACAAATTTACTTTTATATTTTTACCTTGTTAAATAGTCATCTCCAAATCCACTTTATATTTTTTCATTAACAAATTTACAAAACCCACTTTACCATTCTCTTTATATTTCTTTCGGTTTAAACCAACCAAACCATTTTTGAAAAGCGCATATAAAATTATCACTGGAGGGAGACGCGTTCACATTAACATCAAAAACAATTACAAATTATCTCCCCACTTCCCACTTTTGATCGTTCCTTTCCTTTGACAACCATAGAATCTAATTTTCCGATAAAACCACCACAACCATTTGTGTGTAAGCGCATATAATATTATTATCGGTAGGGGTGGGGTAAATAAAAAAAAAGGGTCTCCCAAAAAGACCCCTTTTTGCCCGATATTCTTCGGAGAAAGCTATAAGATTTTGTCCTCCGGCTCGGGGGTATAGAGATATTAGCAGTGTGCAGTAAAAAGAAGACTCTGTGCAAAGTTTCAGCTCGATAGCTTTAAAATTGAGAGACTAGTTTGAGACAGACAGAGAGAGGGGGAGACGGGGGGACAAAGCTCAATCGACTCGGCTTGTCACCCTGATCAAGAATACTGAATAGTTCTATGGAAACTTGGCAAAATTAATAAACCCTGCAGGGGTATAAAAAAAGGAGCGTAAGGTTAAAGTCGGCTCTTACCGACTTCGATATACCCGTTACTCATGAAAAACATGTTTAACAGTGTTCCCGCGTTCCTTAGTGTGACCATCCAAAAAGTATGCAACATTTTTTTGGGTGGTAGCGGGGAGGGCTTGGTTCACTTTTTTGCTTATAACTTGAGAACCGTTCATTCGATCTTTATCGTTCTTTCGGCAAATCATTCATTTTACTAATTACTAACTCTCTAGAAGGTACAAATTGTCTATCTTTAAAACTGTAGGAGATATAACGTTTATTTCAAATTACGGGGGCGGGAGGGGGCGTGGCCAAAATTTGAAACAAATTTGATCTGCGTGCAGATAAAAGAAGCATTTGTCCCATACATGTCAAACCTCTATCTCTTACCATCTCTGAGATCTAGGTGTTCATACAGACGGACGGACAGACGGACATGTCTATATCGACTCGGCTGTTGATGCTGATCAAGAATATATATACTTTATATGGTCGGAAATGATTCCTTCTGCCTGTTACATACATTTGCACGACTTTAGTATACCCTTTTACTCTACGAGTAACGGGTATAAAAACAAAAATATGTGTTTTAGTTAAGACCATAAACTCGTGCTTGAACGAAGGAAAGAAAAAATATAAAAAATTGGAATTTTGGCAGACATTTTTCCAAAAAATGAAAATTTCGGTCAATTTGCTTGACATTTGTTTTTTGGGAAATAGTTGTAATTGAAAAAAAACCTTCGTTCAAGCACGAGTAAATTGTATCTCGAACACCTGTGTAAAATTTCATCAAATCGGTTGGGTAGTTTTTGAGAACATTTGACAACCGACTTTTTTGAGGGGTTTTAATTTGTATACTCTGTACCGAAGGTACATAGAGTATATTAAGTTTGTGCAAAAGTATGTAACAGAGAGAACGAATCATTTCCGACCCTATAAAGTATATATTTTCTTGATCAGCATCAACAGCCTAGTCGATATAGCCATGTCCGTCTGTCCGTCCGTCTGTCCGTCCGTATGAACAAACAGATCTCAGAGATGGTAAGAGATAGAGGTTTGACATGTATGGGACAAATGCTTCTTATACTTGCAGGCAGATCAAGTTTATTTTTAATTTTTGCCACGCCCCCTCCCGCCCCTCAATTTTGAAAAAACGTCATATCTCCCACAGTTTTGTAGATAGATGATTTGTACCCTTTAGAGATAGTTAGTCATTACCAAAATATATCGATTTGCCGAAGAAATGATAAAGATCCGATGAGCGGTTCTCAAGTTATGAGCAATTAAGTGAATCACCGCCCCACCACCCCCTCCCACCATTTCTCACAACCAACGCCGCACAGGAGAGAGAGAAAAAAAAAGAGAGAGAGGGAAAGAAAGAAAGAAAGAAATAAAGAGAAACTTAAAAAACTTTTACACAAGGCCTTGCTTTTTGCATGCTGGAACGAAACAGTTGTTTCTTTGAACTTTGCCTCTCCAAATCGGTGTATACTGAGCTCTAAAGTTAACGTACATACTGACTTCGAGAAGAAGTCGCACATAATGCAACCGTCACAAATTTTAAGAACCGATTCAACTTGAAGTAATTCGCACTTTCCGTAGCTCACTTTTGGAGCTTGCATTCTAGAGTCAATTTTGACCTTAATCCAAGAAATTTGTACTTGAAGAAGTACGATCTTTTCTTAAATTTTCGGTAAACTGTAAGTACGAAATGTACTTGATTCAAGAACGGTACAAATAACAGTCTTTTTTCTGTTAAAGAATGTTTCTTACTTAATTTACATAAAACAAAACATAATTGATATTTTGAGTACAAAACGGTATAAATTCTATCCCGATTGATCTATAACTCTGCCGGTCTTTTTTTTCTGAGTGTATGTTTTAATAAACATGAATACAAATTAGACTTTCATATTAAACATATTTCTTAATTTGTAAATACCTTTTTAGTGGACGTCATATATGCAATTCGTCTGCTCGATATTGTCTTTAAAATTAAGTGCTTCCTCTCATTTTTCTTGTATTTGCAAGCACTCCAATGTCATCCTCGTCTTCCATCTATGTTCAAAGTCAGCGGGTGATTTGTTGTGTTCATAGGCGGCCGGAGTGTTGGTGAGCAAGAGAGCTCGCTCCAGCCGTTTTACTTGCAATGCAGTGATCACTGACTCACCCCACCATAAGTTCGGATAGCGTTTGCATAACAACACGACTGACTTCGGCTGTGCAAAAGCTGTTGTTGTTTTCCCTTTTTGAGCGGGACGCTTGTACTTATTTATTCGAGTGCTCAGAAAGCGCTTTTCTGTTTCTATGTAGGTCCCGTTACAGTTTTCCCCCTTTCTTTTACCGTACATTTTAATTCGTAGACAATGTTATTGCTGTCCACTGTTTTAGTTATGCTCTTAACTTTTAGTTATCCACGACCAATAGTCTCCCTTCTCGTGCCTGCTAAAGTGTTTACATGTTTATACAGGAATCAATAGTCACATTTGGCAGATATTCAATAACTTTTATTGTTTTTATACTCTGTACCGAAGGTACATAGAGTATATTAAGTTTGTGCAAAAGTATGTAACAGGGAGAAGGAATCATTTCCGACCCTATAAAGTATATATTCTTGATCAGCATCAACAGCCGAGTCGATATAGCCATGTCCGTCTGTCCGTCTGTCTGTCCGTCTGTCTGTCCGTCTGTCCGTCCGTATGAACAAACAGATCTCAGAGATGGTAAGAGATAGAGGTTTGACATGTATGGGACAAATGCTTCTTATACTTGCAGGCAGATCAAGTTTATTTTCAATTTTGCCAAAATTTCAGAAATTATTCTTCAAATATGTACTTCTATAAGACAGAAAAAGATTGAATTAAATAAATAATTTTTTACATAGAAAAAAAATATTAAAAATATGCCTTTTTTACCCGACGAAACCCATGTAATCCCTTAAAAAATAATTTTTATTTCAACGAAAACAGATGTCGAAACTTTAAATGCGATTATCACGGAACCACTTTTTCCAAAATGATTGCAAAAATTTAAAGAGTAACTGTTGACCGATTTTCGGATTATTTTTTTTAATTACTCGTAATACCCACTATTCTAGGATATTTTTGATCGGTCAAAAAAATAGCTAGGACCAATACAGTGGGAAAAAAATCGATTTTCAAAATTTTTACTTTGGAACCCCATAACTCGGCTGTTTATTGACCGATTCAAAATATCCTAGTTCATACCAGAATGACAACAATTTTTAACAAATCCCCGTCTTCAGCTTTAAATTCAGATCATCCGTTCTCAAAAAAATTTTGCAACCATGGGCCTAAGTTTTAAATTTTTGGTTAACTTTGAACAGGAATGCAACCACAACCGAAAAAGCAAAAACAACCGATTACCTATCGAATGCAAGAAACCGCTTGTTAATATCACTTATAGTTTTTGTGTAATTTTGTAAACCCTTAAAAAATGACACCTGAAGGTATACAGTACCCCTAAATAAATTTCAATTTCCTTTCCTACAAAGGCATTGAATTGAGGATCTGAATAGCCTCCCAATTTAAGTATCAATAAGCCAAAAAGTAAATGCCAACATTGGGGTTTTTATTTAATCATTTGATAAATCCCTTAAGCAAAGTTAATTTAAAATCACAGAAACCAGAAGGGAAAAATGCATTGAATCGAAATTGAAGGTCTTACACATTTGTAGCGATAATTTATTGGTAAATTGGTGTAATTTAGAATGGTGATCTCAAGAATCGATTTCAAAAATTTTTTCGGTTGGTGCTCTTAGAGTTTAGTAGTTGTAGGTCCGACCCCCACCCACCCCACAATCACTCACTTTTCTCAAGCTGTGACAAGCCGCCCACTCGACTATCATCCATTAGGAAGACGTGGCGTCGAAACCATATTTAAGAATGAACTCAGTTGGTACAAATAGGGCCGTGGTTAAGTAGACAAGACATTCGCTTAGAAGACGTAGGGGCCTAAGATAGCTTTTTTTAATTTTTATTTTACGTTTTCTTTACATTGTCTTCATTTTATACAATTCTTTAATTGAATAGTACATGTGCAACGCATGTGAAGACAAAACAAAACTTGCTCAATACATCTGCATTCTTCAGGAACCCGAACCATAGCATAGCACAAAGCAATTTCGCACACATTTTAAGAAAGGAGGAAGGATTTAGAAAAGCTTTCTTAAAATGAGACGTTATTTTCTTAGTTTTATAACAAATACCCTACATTTTTAACAACTATTTTCTAAAATCAAAGGCAAAATTACCCTAAAAATGAGAAAAGGCAATGAACAAATTTATTCTAAAATATAGAAAAATATATCTTGCATGCTGTATTTCCTAAAAAATTCATTTTTACGGGAGGCTACTTTAGACAAAAGTTATAAAAACATTCCGAAAAATTTGTTCTTAAAGGCCTATATCCAGCACTCCGGTAAAATATTATCTTTATGGGCGGGTTCCTCTACGTGCATTTCATATAATTAAAAAAGGTAAAATTGGCTATACAGCTCCTCCAACGGGGCCAAGCCAAGCTTCTCTCAATCTCTTGGCGTGTGTGCTTTAAATTTTTCGCACAAGAGAAAAGGGACCTACAGTTTAACGCCGGATCCGAACGGCAAAGTTTGAGAAATTGCTTTTTCATGGCTAGTTACTTCACAGCAGGCGCCAATAGCTGGGTGAAGGTGACCGTATGTGTAAAAGCTAGTTTCTAAAGAAAGAAAAAAACTTTTATTATTAGATGTTCAGAGGCGGGATCGAACCCACGACCTCCCGCCCAGCAGTCCAGCACACTAACCACTGGGCCACAGACGGCCCATATAATTAGAAACACTTTTTTTTCCTAAATTTTAAAGGGATTATTTTTTTTGTCGATTTTCTTAAATAGAGTATACAAAGGGTACCTTAAGCTGGCTAAACAAAAACTCTAACTAAAATCAAAACAAGTCGCTAAATTTTACATACATCTGAGTCGGTCATGAAAGGTTAACCGAATTAATTATTTTAATTTCCACTTTCAGAGAACGACGGTGCCCTGTACACAGCGTTATCATACAATTATTTTTATTGTTCAACATTACGAAATACACGGAATTCTCGGCAAGAAACTGCAGCAAAAATATGGCATACATACTTATTCCTCTCACCATAAATGGCGATGGCAATTAATAATAAATTAATTTTTCAAAGTTAATTTGATCGAAGACAAAAGAATATCAAAAAAGATTCTGGCTACCGTACAAAATGAACTGCTAATTATTCGACAAGTCAAAACAAGAACTAAAGCGTAAATATTTATCAATTTGTCTCTGCGCTTTAATTACAATACTAACCAAGTAACTTTTCGACAGTCTTACAGATCACAACTCCCATTCGTTGGACGGGACACGGCACGTAGGCCCAAAAGAGCAATAACATCAAAACGTATAAAACATAAATCAACAACAAAACGGTGGAATCTTTCACATAGTTTCAAGCCCTGTCCCAAAACTGGAATCGCAAAATTGATAAATTCCAGCGTGCGCCGCAGCATAAATTCGCAGGGCCTATACAGACAAACAAGTTGACGTCACAAACCAAGTGTCATATGCGTATCAAGGCAGTGGAAACGGGTTTATCAAGAACAAGGCAGTGAAGTTACTCCCAGACAAACAACTTACAAATAATTTTGATTTCGATTAATTTTGTTACGATACAAAAATTCATCCCCAGTGTGAACTTTTCATTCGATTTGTTGCCGTATCTTTGGTATGCAATCAATTCTGGAAAAAAATAAAACAGGCGGCAGCAGGCGACAGCAACTTGTTTCAGTCATTAAGGGTTACGCCCTGTCCCACCAGAGTGGCGGAGGCGACAACTTGGCGTCAGCCAAATGGGATAATAAGCACGCACTACCATGTAGCTCTTGTGGAGCACTTGAAACTATAATTGTTTTTCCAGTCAGGTTCATCAACCCTTTAGAGCAGGTAACTTTCCAAATATGCCGTTCATGCAATTCCAATAGAACAAGGGCCTAGGCTAAGGACGGGTCCTAAAATAGTTTCCGTTATAAGGGAGTTTATTATTAATAAACCGGTCTTAAGCAGGAAAAAACATAGTACTCCCCTTTTCAACCCACAGCGAAATTTCAAGCACATAGCTTAAATAATTTCGAAGGCGTAAGACTAAGGCCAAATTTGAATGAAAATGACAGTTGAATCTTGAAATATCTTGGAGAAATGATTGAAATAACAGAAGAAGCTGAAGGCCTAAATGTAATTCAAGACGACTGTCGGTCAGAGATTGGCAAAAGTGGCTGCTTTCTTGACTACAAGTACACTAAAAAAAAAAAAATAAAAAAAAAAAAAAAAAAAAAAAAATTAAAATAATTAAAAATACTTAATAAAAACTCCTAAGACATCCAAATTTTTACAAAAGGGGCCAAGGGTCGGTTTCAGAAAGTTAAATTTCAGAGACATTGTGAAAACTGTTAGTACATATTTTAATTTGAAAATTTTATATGAAAATTTGAATTAATCTGTAGGAATGGCAATTAAGGATCACTGATTATTGCTCTGGCTATGCCCGTGTTACATGAAAACTAGCCAGAAATGCTGAAGATTTCGTATCAATTTTTTCAAACGTATTCTAGATCTCTTGTTTCGCGTGTGTCGGCTGCGACGCTGGCAGAAATCTGACTTCCTATCACATGTGATAGGCAAATGACATTTTGGGCACCACTGCCTTAGACTCAAATAAAAAATTGTTTTTCTTCTAAAGCTCACTTTTGCAAAATTCTACGGCAATTTAAGCGTAAGTGTATTTTTGAAGTAATTAAAATACATTATTTTAAGCGACTCCGTTATGTTAACTCGTTCGTTAGTTCAAACATCCAACCCGTAAACACTGCAAAAATAATTTAACGCTCTTCTTGCATTTAAATTTGGGCATTTTCTGGACTTAATTTACCAAACGTTCTAGAAATCAAACTAATTTTAACCATTATTTATCTAGGGATAAACACGCTATCAATAATGTCTAACAGCAACTAAAGTTCGATTAGTGATGTTCAGCGGAACATCAAATTATGGTACGCATGATTGTAAGGATCACTTAGTTTCTGAAAATGCTGAAGTAGTTTGAAAACTAGTCAGTCTGCCCTTTTTCACAAAAACTTAAATAAAATATCCATTTCATGACCGATTTCTGCGTTTGAGGGCCAATTTTAATGCAAATTCTGTCCAATTAAAAACCACAACAATTTTGTAAAATTATGAATCTATTTATAAAGTCGATAAATTTTGCAAAAAAATTTTTTTCCTTTATTTGAGCGCAGAGCAATCAACAGCACACACCCCATCTCATTTTTGTCCGAGAACAATACGTTTGGCCAAGTTTCTTCTTTTTAAATTTGCTTAGTGATTTTCAATCATTTGAAAAACAAAAATATTATGGAGGCAACTTTTGGAAAAATCGAAAAAAGCGTTTATCGATAATATCTCGATTACGCGTCGATATAATTTTTTTATATGCCGATATTCGTGATCAGCGGGCCAATTTACTTTAGAAAAGATGGTTTGGCGAAAGGTGAATTTACTATAAGGTGACGTATTCCGATGTGGTGAGGGGTCTTAATTATTTTCAACTCGCTCTCTCGGCTCTCTAAAACATATGACAGTTGCTCTGAGAGGAAAATGCTAGGCACACTTCGTTTGTTATTGTTTGAGCTAACAGACAGCTGAAAGATTTTGGCTAACAAATAAAATGAAATAATTCAAAACAAATTATAATATTTTAACGTATAATTATAAAATAAAGTTTTACAATACATGAATCAAAGTACTATATTAATATTTTAAACAATTTTTTTTTGTCTAATCAGCCTTTGGTTTTGTTTTTGCAGTTTAAGTTTTTTATTTAAATTTTTCAGAGAAATTTTATTCGCATTTAAAAAAAAAAAATACTTTCGTTTTTGGATCTAGTTCAATGTTATCAGCACTTCTTATTATTTGGGCCAGCAAAAATGGTTTTGAGCAAATATTGTTGCCATTGAACTTGCTAAATACTGATTCAAGCCTTTTTATTTTGGCCACGAATTCCGTGGATGACTTCTTCAGCCCTCCTGCTGATACCATATCAACATAAGTGAATGTGGCGTTTTCTTTGTCGGCGCAGTCCAAAGACAATCTTCTAATTAGATAGCCTGAGATGTACTCTATAGAGTCATCCGTCAGTTCGCTATCTATTTCGGCTTCTTCTCCAGCCTGCTCTGCTATGGCTGATTTAGCAGCAACACTTGCAGAGCTGGTAATTGAGGAAAAAAAGAAAACATTGAAAAAAATCGTGCGCTACACAACCTCTCTCAAACGACCATCAAATATCTAGACTACAGCTTTGCTCGGTCGAACCCAGTTCAGTTTCAGTCTTCGTCACGAACTCGAACCGTCTTCGTGAGGGAGTCATACCTTCTGAACTCTGTCTCACTCCAACCCATCAGCCATCAATTGGCGCAAACAAAATACAACCGCGATAGAGCAAGACAGGGCGAGAATCGAACCTGAGCGCCACAGCAGCGCAGCTGGCAGCGAAGAGGCACAGAGCAAACCTGTTATCTAGATTTCACTCATCTTTGTTTATACTGTCAAAATTAAAAAATAATAAAATTCAAAAGGCCCCTCGACAGAGAGCACCTGTGGTGAGTACGGTTTGGCGCTTTGGGGAAAAATGCTGTCGAGCAGTGAAAGCGTATGAGGTGTGGCGGACACTCGACATTTTGCAAAACAGTAAAATACACACTCGTTGTCTTATTGGTATTTTTACGACTGATCGTCTGTCTAGGTGGTTGATTCATACGTGCACGAACAGCACACTAGAAATGTGGATATATACGGCAGCGATATATACAGCAGCGGCCCTCAGAGGCCGAAGACATTTCGCTATTTACACATACACTAACCGAACCCATGCCGAAGCTGAGGCCAAGAGAGTAAACAGCCATTCAGTCGCTGGCTAGCTTTTGATGCGATCAGATCGAAGCTAGATCACGGCTACTTATTTTGCCTCGCTCTCGTTGACCACCGCTGATGTATAGCTTTCATTGCCCTCGCCCTTTTTTTCTCTTAGAAAAAGCACTGGTGAACGCCGTTAAGTTGTTATCTCAAGAGAAATGCAAAGAGCGGTATCATTCGCACTTCTACGTGAAGCACAAATATGCCATGAATGGAGTAAACACTGCATGCATATTTTGCAGTGGTTAGAGACACGAGTGTGAAAAATATCAATCACGAATGCAGTACCCATCTGGTTGCAGTGCACTCGTGTAGATGTCTGCTTGGTCGGTCTTATCCACTTCGCAAGAAGACTTAAGAAACAGCTTTTAAGAATCTGCTTCAGGGAAAACCGCGTAAACTCCTTCCTTCGACTCCTTCCTTCGACTCCTTTCTTCGACTTCGACAAACACCGACATTGTGACTCGTGTGCGCAAAGTTTTGAACTCAGAGCGTCGACTAAGTATTCACTTAATTGCCCAGATCGGTTGTTCATGACATTGTGACGGAGCATTTGAGCATGCGCAAGGTGAGCGCGAACATTGTCAAAAAAGTGAACTTGGAAAGTGACTTCTTGTGAACTGACCTACCTGACCAAGACCGGCATCACAAAGACTTCCGCAGCCGCCCTACTACCCGGATGAGCCAACAAACAAAAAAACAACATAAATAAAATAATGGAAAAAATGTCAAATGCGTCAGAAAGGAATCCCTGCTTTTGATGTTATTATTATTTGTTGTTGGGGAAGTGGCGCACCGCGACCAATATTGGTCTATTGTGCCCCCTACTGAGTTTATAGCTCTCTAGCAGCCCTATTTCCTGTGCAAAAGCCAGGATTTTTGTAGGTTCTAAGTTGCCGATATTGCTTGGGTGTAGAATGTGTTTCCCAAATTTGCTGAGTCTGCGCCTCGCTAGGGGCATCGCAATGTGCTTGTTGGAGCAGGAAAGCTATTTTGTAGAAGTTTATTTTCATTTAAGTTAACTTAAGTCTAATTTGAATTTCCTGATCTGAATTAATGTTTGCCATCACTATTTTTAGTATTTTGCCCATCTGGCCACACTTATTGTAATTGTTGCGATCACTAGCAAATTTCTGCCTAATCACATTTTTTCTGAACACGCATGGCGATGGATTGCTATCAGACAAACATATAAAGGAATGTACAATTAAAATCATTAAAACATACACGCATCTCATTGGGTCGACACAAAGACACACATTAAACGAACACACAACCAAAACAGAAGCGCATTCATCTCATTTGGGAGAAAAGGCAGCAACGTCAATTGGCAAGCCGGCACAGCGGGACAAACCTTAGGATTGTTGGACACATTGCGCAAACGCAATCTCCTCCAGAGCACGGTCTGGAACATTTTGGCGACCCTGACAGGACACATCTCCAACAGCTAAGTAGCGTTCCATTTCAAAGCCCGACTTCGTCAATTTCATCGGCATTTTATCTAGTTGCTGCTGATCAAGAAGGTGGTCGTGCGTTTGCCGGAGCTTATTGGACCAACTCACACAAGCAAGTTGGTCAGGGTTTCGCTGGACAAACACACGCATATACGGAATACTGGGACTCCTCTGTAAATCACTTGCCAGGGACACTCACCTACAATTTGCACTCACACACATCATTCACACTCACACACATCATTCACACTCACACACATTCCAATCGCAAGTATATATACACATACACACATATCACTCGCATTTCCTCACACACCTACACACTCTAACGCACAAATACACAAACATACTTGAAGGCGTAATATTAAAGTGTAAATAAGAGAAACATACATACATGAGGGAATAACTTGCGGTTATTGGGTGTCTCATTATCTATCTTTGTTGAGATTCTTGCTGTTGTCCATTTCTGTCGCCAGAGTTTACATTTTAATTTGCACACACAAACATTGCACAGTGGTGCAGGTCTGATTAAAACGCAACTGTGTAAATTCTGATTATTACTTAGATTCTGACCTTGAAGAGACGTTGGTAGGCTTTCAATAGCAATTATTTGGGAAAAATGGGTGGCACTAAGGACCTAACCTAGAAGGTACTAAAGGAACAAGCAATTCTCAACCAACTGCAGGCGACGTTAACGAAGCGAAATTAACTAAATTGCGAGTACAGCGGTCAACAATGGAGCGAAACATCACCAATATTCAAACCAGAATTACTGAGTTAGGCAGCTCATCAGATGTTAATGTACTCGAGTGTAACTTACAAATCTTAGAAAGTTATTTTCGAACACTTTGTCAACTTCAAACACAGATCGAAGATGTGTATTATGCAGATGCAGGGCGTTCCAATATTGAGGAAATTTTTATCAAGGCAAAGACATCAATTATGACTCTCCTGAACAGGAAGAGGCGAGTCAGCGTAGCCGACACTAGTGTCTTGAACAGTAGTGCTTCTGCAAATCACAGCCGGTTGCCCAAAATTAAGTTGCCTGAGTTCAATGGCAAGTACTCTGACTACAAGAGATTCAGCATTTTCGCATTTTTGCATTTTCGAATCTCGTAGACCAAGATCCCCAATATCAATAATAGATAAATTCAATTATTTGCTCAGTTGTCTATCAGGACCTGCCTTAGAAAGTTGTTCAAATATTCCAAGTCACTGACGATAATTATGCTAAAGCAATGGAGCAACTGGAAAAGAGATATGACAACGACGTTCTCATTTTCTTGGACTACATTTCAAGTTTGTTTTCACTTCCCTCAATGCAAAAACCAGATGCTATGGCTTTACAAAAGTTAGTTTGATTCGGTATCAGCAATAAGAGGATCGCTTTTGTCACTTGGCTCTGCTGGAAAATATCATGAATGCAATCATGATTCACATTTTGCTTTCAAAAGGTGGACGCAAACACAAAACTTCATTATGATGAGCAGCAGCTCTTCGAGTCTCTTCCTTCTTGGGACAACTGCTGTAAGGTCCTAACTCGGCGATGCCAGTTTTAGAAAGCCGTTCTAAGGGACTTTGCATGGGAGAATCGCTAGATATAAAGAATAAGGAGAAACCGGTGCATTCATCAAAAGCATTTGTAACAACAAACTCAAAATGCGAATATTGCAATTCAGGAGAACATTATATATCAAGCTGCTCTACCTCGCCACGTTACTTCATGGTCAAAGCAGTGCAAATCATGCGCTATGCTTCAACTGTCTTAGAAAAAAACCACAATCAGAAACAATGTCAGTCAAAATCCAGATGGGGGCCGTGCAGCACATCAACTCCACTGCTGCATATTTTGGGCAAGGAACACAATCAGAGTCTACATTACGACAACCTACAACAACCCAAACTCAGCATCTCAGTAGTACGAGCTGCCAAACGAGGCGTACTACCTACAGCTATCGTTCAAGTCAGGGAGGGGTCGGCGAATATCATCTAGTTCGCGCCATGTTGGTTCTTGTTCGAAGTAAACTTAATAACAGAGGTAACAGCAAAACGCTTCTTACACGAAAGATGTCGAGTCTCGCAAGCTGTGAGCGGCATATCCGATGCTGTTCAACCCATCAATTTCAACGTAGCAACGACACTCGAAGTTCGCGTATCGGAATTTGAATGGACTTCAACCTTTGCCGTTATAAAAATCAATTTGCACCAACCAGCCAAGCAGCAGTGTTGACATCAAGCTGAATGGGAATCCTCCCAAAGTGATCAATCTCGCTGATCCACTTTTCTATGAACTGCATAAGATTCACATTCTCAAACACTGAAGGATTTTTCGATGCTATTCGTACTGGGAAATACACACCAGGTTCAGGAAAAACCATGCCTCTCAACAGAGTTCGGTGACTCGTAGGGGAAATATTGGAACTCCTCCCGACAATTCTTCCAACCTATCAATGTCATCTCGTGAAGGAGTCGTCATTACTAGAAGAAATGTTAGAACGTTTTTGGAGAATCGAGGACTGCTTGACATCATCACCAAACTCCCATCCCGAAGAACAAGAGT
>JAEIFU010004459.1:0-14598 GCA_018904235.1 Lordiphosa stackelbergi | reverse complement strand
TTTTATACTCTGTACCGAAGGTACATAGAGTATATTAAGTTTGTGCAAAAGTATGTAACAGGGAAGGAATAATTTCCGACCTATAAAGTATATATATTCTTGATCATCCCCAACAGCCGAGTCGATAGCCATGTCCGTCACGCTCCCGTCTGTCCCCGTCCCGTCTGTCCGTCGAAATTAACAAACAGATCTCCAAGAATTGGTAAAGATAGAGGTTTGACAATAGGACAAATGCTTCTTATACTTGCAGGCAGATCAAGTTTATTTTCAATTTACCACGCCCCCCCTCCCGCCCCCGCAATTCGAGAAAAACGTCATATCTTCCACAGTTTTGTAGATAGATGATTTGTACTTTCTAGAGATAGTTAGTCATTATTAATATCTATCTTTTTTGCTACGAAAAAATGATAAAAGATCGGATATGAGCAGTTCTCAAGTTATGAAAAAAAGTTTGATATAGACGCCTTACAAGCACACGCAAATACTTACCGCTTTGCATGCATCAAAGAGAGAGAGAGAGAGAGGGGAGAAAAGAGAGAGAAAACTATAGAGATGAACACAGTAGCAGTGACGCATTCAGCATATACGGGGGTACAGAGTATGTTATAGTCGGGCTTGACCGACTTTCTCAATTTCTGTTTATCTGTACATTTTTTTTTTTCTTCCCAGTTTACTGGGGTTGTTCCTGTAGTATATAACTTCGTTTAATTCTTTAATTTTTAAATTTGGAGCGTTCTCTGGCCTCCTTTTTTTTTTTCTTAACTTTTCCTTCTTGAGGCATTAGTATATTTTTTTTTTGTTTGGTGGTTTTACAGTTTCCCTACCTAGGTAAAAAATGTAAAAACCCGGAGCTAAAACTGCCTGGTTTGTACAATTTGTATAATTTTTGTTTGCATCGCAGTGCAAAGAGAACGTAGAATTTCAATTAATTAATGTATAATCTTAGTTTTAATTCTGCTCGCTCCTGGTCTTCCGTCGGGATCTTCCTTGTAGTGGTCGGGCTTGGCAGCCGGTGCTGGCGGCACAGGGCTGTTGTCTGGTGGCTGCTGTGTGCTGATGTCCAGGGCCTATGGGGCTCAGGCGGTACCGGTGCCGGTCCTCGCACAGGTGTAGATTTCGTCGTTGGGGCACTTTGGGGATTGATGTTCGGTATTAATATATATCTTTTTTCATTAGTAATCTTTTTGAGCGAGCTGTGATTGATGGGCAACAGTGTAATCAAATTCAAATGTTGTCTTTGGGCTATTGCCCACGCGGGAGACGTGTATTCGTATTTATATATATATATATAGTAGAGCATTTGTTTTCTCTCGTCTTCGCCTCCGCGTCTACCCCATCTCTCACACTCTACTCACTCAGACTCCTCGGATTCCCATTTGCGAGATTCCAGGGTGTCTTTTTTGAATTTATCCGCAGTGTTTTTAAAAAGTTCCAGGGTCACGGTCGCCGTAAAATCCTTTTGAATCCCATTAATAAGATGTAGTAGTCATTGGCTGAGATTCTCAAAGGATTTTTATTTATTGGTAAGGGAGTTCACAAGTACTTAGGGTTTAAGTTGTGAAGTGGCGTAGCCGCTACTAACACTAGGTCCTTTGCTTGATTCTTGGTTTAATTCTCTCTTTTGATACTGTTCTTACAATTAGTTCTTAGGAGCCCTAATGGAGCTAAGTCTCGTGAAGCTGTGCTGCCGACAGCGGCAATGGACGAGGACGGTTATATATTCTTAGGTATATAGCTATGCTCGCTTAGGCTGGAGCGCGAGTATATGCACATACACTTGAGTTCATACCATGTGAGGTCCGCGTGTGACAATTATGCTGACGCTTACACTTTCTGTTAGACAAAGGCTGGCTCGGATTTGGGCCACTTGAACTTGGAATTTATATTTATGTGTTGTTTATTTATGTGCATCAATGTATAAGGTACAGTGTGCATTCGATATATGTGCATATTACACAGGAAATGAGTGCTCAGCAGAAGATTAAGATTCTTCTCTTGAGTCGGTCGAGGTTCCGTCTGTTTTTTGAGTCTTTGAGTTTTTTTGAGAGAGTCCTGGCGAGGTTGGTGAGCTACCAGAATTTTCTGAGCCGTGATGCAGAAGTGGATTCGATGTTACTGCAGTACTGCGCCCAGAAGGAGCGTTTAGCCCTCCTGATAGTCTTCTTATAGGCACTTAGCTTTTGTTTATATAACTCCCATGCGGTTGTTTGGTCGCTATATTTGGCTAAGTTAAAGGTGTGACGGCAATCATTTCTGAAGCTTGCAGACCACCAAGGTGGTTTGGAAGGTAGATTTTTGCTTTTCTAGGGGGCAGGCCCTATTGAACGAGTCCGTATACGCTATGGTGAGCGTTTCGACAAGTTCATCTATCTGTTCTTCGGTACTTGGTGTAGATTGTTGGGACGGTCCAAGTTTATTTGAGAGAAGTTTGTTGTGTACTTCCCAAAAATACTAGCAAATACCCCGACGCGCTTTGCTGCGCCTACAACAGTATGTTTTTGCTGACGGGTTTCCTCCAACTCCCACCCACATCCCTCCCATCCACTCTACACCCAATTCCACCCAGTTCCCACTCCCCAAAACCCTCCGGATACCCACCCACTCACTCATCACCACATCCCTCCCACTTCCCGCCCACCATCCCATCCACATCCCATCCACTTCCCACCTATAGTCCACCCACATCCCACCCACTTTACTCCCAATTTCCCCCAGTTCCCACTCACTTCCCACCCATTTTCTCCCACTTCCCGCCCACATCCCAACCGCATACCACCCACTACCCGCCCACATCCCACCCACATCTCACCCACATTACTCCCGCATCCCACCCACTTCCCGCCACATTCCACTTACTTCACATCACTTACCACCCACTTTCCACCCACTTCTAAAACAACAAACCACCCACATCCCAATCACTTCCCAGTGGGCTTCCCGGCGTTATTTCCAGCATGGGAAAATAAAGTCACAAATAAATTTTCATTTTGACCGTACAAACTGAGTTTCAAGTCAATCGGATGAAAAATTGCTATTTTGCATGTTCAATTTTCCGTCATTTTCACGCCTGGGGCGGATTTTCCGACTTTGAAAATCACATTTTTAATTATTTCGTATTCTGTCCTTACAAACCGAGTTTCAAGCCAATCGGATAAAAAATAAATTTTTGCATGCAGAATTTTCCGGCCATTTTCCTCGTGAGCGGATATTTTAAAATCGGGAAAGCACGTGTCGAATTATTTCGCGTACTATGCTAACAAACAAAATTTCAAGTCAATCGGATGAAAAATAACATTTTTCCCATACAAACTTTTCCGACGCTTTTCCGACTTTTCCGGGTGGAATTATCCAAAACCCCGTCTTAGTACGCACTTTTCAACAGTTATTGTTGAATTCTGAATCAGATCCACTCCAGTTCCGAATTCCAAAATCCGCTCTTAGTACTCACTTTCAGCATAAGATAGAACTACAGTGAAAAGCTTAGCTTCCTATCGATTTTAGTTAAGGCTTTGCGGCAGTCACCAGTTAGTGAGTCAGTCAGGTGGAACTCTTTTATATTTATAGATATTAAAATTCCATTCAAACAATTCAGGATTTATTTGAGCATCTTTATCTACATAATAGATTACACCTTATTACAACAAATAACAAAAGAAATCTGCCTTCATGTTTATTAATGGTCTGCCACCAAATTGAAAATAACCAGCATGGCGCGAGGGGAGAGAGTCAGCCGCCCATGTCAGCAGTCCTGGGTTCGAATTGGGGCCTGACTCGAGCGAACACTTTTTTGTTTTTATACCCTTGCAAAGGGAATTATAAATTTGCCCAGAAGTTTGCAACGCATAGAAATATTCATTTCCGACCCTATAAACTATATATTTTCTTGATCAGGGCGACGAGCTGAGTCGATTGAGCTTTGTCCGTCCGTCTGTCTGTCCGTCTGTCTATCTGTTTCTGCGTCTCTCAGTTTTAAAGCTATCGAGCTGAAACTTTGCACAGAGTCTTCTTTTTACTGCACACTGCTAATATGTATGTCGGAACCGACCGGATCGGATGACTATATCTTATAGCTGCCATAGGAACTACCGGTCGTAAAGTGGGTTTTAATGAGAAAAATTTTTTGTTTTTAATGTTAACGTGTCTCACTTCAGCGATTATTAATATTATATGCTTTCACATAGACTTGGAAGTTTTGGTCAAAGTCGGATGACTTTATCTCATGACTGCAAAAGGACCGATACCTCGTAAAATGGGTCTTAGTGGGAAAATATTTATTTTTATATTTTGGGGTTTCCAATCTCTTCTATTATTAATATTAAATGCTTTCAAACGGATTTGCTAAGAATTTTCGAAATCGGATGAATATATACTAAAGTACTAAAGTTGTCTTAGAACAGATTAGGCAGAAAATTAGTCTTACTGAGAAAAAACTTTTTCTATCGTTCTTAAAATAGGACACTACTAATATTATATGTTTTAAGCAGATTTTGAAGATTTGGTCGAAGTCGGAGGACTATATATTATTGCTCGAACAAATTTCCGTAATAAATGTCAGTGCAACTAGGCTATAAGCAAACTTTATTCTTACACACAACTTTCTAAGGCAGTTTTATATTGAGCGTGAAGTAGCAGGAATAGTTATTTTCTTAGTGATTTTCCTTTCCGGTACATACAGGTAATAATGACGCAATTATGTTGTCTAATGCTATCCCTTTTTGATACCTGCAGGTATTAACCCTTTTTGGTCTAGTACCAGGAAGGGATTACCTCTTTTAGCAATGCACCTGTTTAACCCTTTTCTGTCTATACCTGTGGTAGCGAACTTTGAAGTCGAGATAGGTCAGAAAAAGGTTGCAACTGGAAATGCTACCTTTCTGTTGTGTGCTTGATACCTGGTTACGAAAAGCGCCGATATATAAACCGTATACTTAACACGCGCGCGGATTAGTTGATTTTTAGCTACCACACAGAAAGGAGCAAATGAAAGTAAGCAAATAATTTAAAGTGATCAAGTAAATATTTTCAAGTGAGTGAAGTACACAGTGACAAAAGTAAACAATTTTTAAGAGTGAATTATAAAGTGATCAAAAAAGTTATTAATAGAAGCTATTACCAAAGTAAAATGCCACGAGAATCTTCAATGTCCAAGGAGCAACGACGACAGGCGTCCCGTGATCGTGCTCGCGTCCGTTACCAACAAAATGCGTCTCTGATATCAACTCGGAATGCTCGTCGATTGGCCGCTGTTCGCGAAAGGAATCTGGAAGTTCGTGAAGTAGAGCGGGAGCGTGATGCTGTAAATCATTCGCAACGACGCCGTAGCTTGCGTTATCGTGCTAGGGAACGCACTCAGGATGCAACCGGCCATTTCCAGCGCAGGGGAAACGAGGACTATCGCCAAGAAGAGCGGGAAAGAGATGCCATCGCCCATTCTCAGCGCAGGGAAAATTCGGAAATCAGAAGACAAGAGCAGTTGGAAAATACTGCTCAACACCAACAACGGGGTCAAATTGGGGATTACCGCCAAGACGAGCGGGAAAGGGATGCTGTTGCACATTCACTGCGCAGGGAAAGCGAGGAAGTCAGAAGACAAGAGCAGTTGGAAAAAAATGCTCAACATCAACAACGGCGTCAAATTGATGATTACCGCCAGGACGAGCGGGTAAGGGATGCTATTGCACATTCACTGCGCATGGAAAATGAGGAGTATCGACAAGAAGAGCGGGAAAGAGATGCCGTCGCCCATTCTCAACGCAGGGACAATTTGGATTATCGCCAGGAAGAACAAGAAAGGAATACACATCGTCGCCGAAACACAAGGAGCAATCCTTTCACCAGAGCAATGGAGCAAGTTGTGAATTCATCACAGCGCCGGGAAACAAGACTGCAACGCCGACTTCGGGAGCAGCAACAACAGGAAATGGCTCAGGATCGTCTGTTAAACTACAGAGAAAACCCAGAAAATCGACTGGAGGAGTCAAGAAGACAATCTCAACGGAACATTGCTGCCAGAGAAGAACTATCACCAGAAGTCAGGGAGGAAGTATTGGATCATCAACGCCAGCGAAGAAGGGAGACCGCGCGGGAACAATACAAACGCAAAATCAAGTAGGGACCAACTGAATGCTGTATATGCTACGGAGGGACATGGTTCCCAGATAAGGTTAGTGGTTTGCACAAATTGGCTATATCTTCTAAATTTCCTAATATTAATGTAGACAATACTTTTTACCTCTCTGACAAATTTCCCAATCCGTCAGGCAAATATTTATTCTGTTCCACTTGCCGCAAAGCTGTTTCCTCAGGTAAAATACCTTCCCTGTGTCTCTCAAACGGGTTTGATTTTCCCGAAATTCCTGCCTGCCTAAAGGGGCTTACCTGACTAGAAGAGCGACTCA
Organism: Lordiphosa stackelbergi; assembly: GCA_018904235.1. Classification (NCBI taxonomy): domain Eukaryota; kingdom Metazoa; phylum Arthropoda; class Insecta; order Diptera; family Drosophilidae; genus Lordiphosa; species Lordiphosa stackelbergi. Next base: position 8,200 of record JAEIFU010004459.1, on the reverse strand, counting down.
TTTCACCCAGAATTCCATTCATGCGCATTTTTTCCCTCGGTTACGAAAGGCAATGTGGCGCAAGAGGCGCCGTAGTCAATGTACCTATTTCCGTCTCTGATACAGTGACTGCGCTTCCGCGCACTTTTGACAACACACACGTTATACAGATTCATTTAAAACGAAGGTTAGAGTACGCCCACAATTTCCTGACCGAAACCATTCGTCCTGCTCGCGTTCTGGAGGCTTTGCGTTACTTAGTCAATACTGAGCTGTATAGAAAACACAACATATCTGTGTCCGATGATTGGTTGAATCAGGTTGGTAATTCTGAAGAAGTGCCCTTTATCGCCGATGAAGCAGTGTTTGAGAACAAACAACAACAAAATAATAAAGTATTCTTAGCATTTTACAATACAAACAAAACACATAAAAAGAATAATTTATGACACACATCCTAAATAAATATGCACGATCACATTACAAGACGGTCTGCCTGACCTAAGCACATGTTGAAAATGCACGTCCTTAAGAGAAAGACCTTCGTGGGCAATAAACATTGTAATTTATGACATATGCTTCATAAGTATTAAAAACTAAGATTCTCCTGAGCTATTTAAAAGGCTAAGATTTTCAGAAATAAAAACAGTTCAGATTTTGCATTCAATAAATGAAGCCTTGACATTTTCTCCTTCATTTTGGTCTAACCGCCTGCGTGTGCGCTTAGACCTTAATGCGTGTTCAGTGACATAGTTGGACATTTGGTCCTTCGACGAACTCTTGTGTTTTCCCAAGTGGTAAGACACAGAGTTGGACCAACCCTAGAAGTTTCTGTAAGCAAAACTACAGCACGGGTCGCTAAAAATAAATTACTCTTGTTTTCCCCAAGATGGTAAGAGACAGAGTATAAGACTTAAAACACAAAAAAATGACTTTTTGATGTTATAAAAGAATTAAAAAGTGTGGTGTGTCGCAGACCGAAACATCGGGACGAAAAAATGAGAGGTGAGGCGTGTCCAATGAGCCGCGTGCGTACCTCGGAAGCAACCAGGTAGTGAATCGGAGTCATGTTGCTTGAATCGGACGGATCAAGTCAGCATGAGAGGCCGGATCAAAGGTGATCAATCTGATTTCGTTCGTAAAGACATCAGGGAAGCGCATGCGGCAGCCAATTTTGAATGCAGAATTTTCCGGCCATTTTTCCTCGTGAGCGGATATTTTAAAATCGGGAAGCACGTGTCGAATTATTTCGCGTACTATGCTAACAACAACAAAATTTCAAGTCAGTCGGATGAAAAATAACATTTTTCCCATACAAACTTTTCCGACGCTTTTCCGACTTTTCCGGGTGGAGATTATCCAAAACCCCGTCTTAGTACGCACTTTCAACAGTTATTGAATTCGAATCAGATCCACTCCAGTTCCGAATTCAAAAATCCGCTCTTAGTACTCACTTTCAGCATAAGATAGAACTACAGTGAAAAGCTAAGCTTCCTATCGATTTTAGTTAAGGCTTTACGGCAGTCACCAGTTAGTGAGTCAGTCAGGTGGAACTCTTTTTTATATTTATAGATATTAAATTCTCATTCAAACAATTCAGGATTTATTTGAGCATTTTTATCCACATAATAGATTACACCTTATTACAACAAATAACAAAAGAAATCTGCCTTCATGTTTATTAATGGTCTGCCACCAAATTGAAAATAACCAGCATGGCGCGAGGGAGGAGAGTCAGCCGCCCATGTCAGCAGTCCTGTTCGAATTGGGGCCTGACTCGAGCGAACACTTTTTTTGTTGATACCCTTTACTAAAGGAATTATAAATTTGCCCAGAAGTTTGCAACGCATAGAAATATTCATTTCGACCCTATAAACTATATATTCTTGATCAGGGTGACGAGCTGAGTCGATTGAGCTTTGTCCGTCCGTCTGTCTGTCCGTCTGTCTATCTGTTTCTGCGTCTCTCAGTTTTAAAGCTATCGAGCTGAAACTTTGCACAGAGTCTTCTTTTTACTGCACACTGCTAATATGTATGTCGGCCGACCGGATCGGATGACTATATCTCTGTAATTGCATTCTTTCTTTTGTCAGTTATTAGCTGTCACTATTAAGCTTGCTTTAGAAAAAAAGTGCGCGTAATTTTGTTTACATTTGTTTGATTGGCGCCCTTTTTAATATGGAGTCCACAAAAAGAGCATTTTCGTCATATTTTACTTTATTATTTCCGTAAAGGAAAAAGCGCAGAGAGGTTGCTAAAGTTACGTGATGTGTATGGTGATAAAGCCTTAAAGAAAGACAGTGTCAAAATTGGTTTCGCAAATTCCGTTCTGGAGATTTTTCACTTAAAGATGAGCCACGTTCAGGTCGGCCAAATGAAGTTGATGATGACCAAATCAAAGCATTAATCGAATTGGATCGTCATGTAACTGAGCGTGAGATAGGAGAGAAGTTAAATATACCAAAATCAACCGTTCATTATCACATACAAAGTCTTGGACTGGTGAAAAAGCTTGATATTTGGGTACCACATGAATTGAAAGAAATTCATTTAACAAACCGAATCAACGTTTGTGATATGCATCTTAAACGCAATGAATTCGATCCATTTTAAAAGCGAATCATAACTGGAAATGAATGCATGGTGAACCAGCTCAAACCACTTCAAAGGCTGATATCCACCAAAAGAAGGTTATGCTGTCTGTTTGGTGGGATTGGAAGGGTGTGGTATATTTTGAGCTGCTTCCAAGGAACCAAACGATTAATTCGGATGTTTACTGTCAACAACTGGACAAATTGAATGCAGCCATCAACGAGAAACGGCCAGAATTGATCAATCGTAAAGGTGTCATTTTCCATCATGACAACGCCAGACCACACATCTTTGATGACCCGGCAAAAACTGGGACAGCTTGGCTGGGAAGTTTTGATGCATCCACCATATAGCCTGACCTTGCACCATCAGACTACCATTTATTTCGATCTTTGCAGAACTCCTTAAATGGTAAAACTTTCGGCAATGATGAGGCTATAAAATCGCACTTGGTTCAGTTTTTTGCAGATAAAGGCCAGAAGTTCTATGAGCGTGGAATACAAAATTTGCCGGGAAGATGGCAAAAGGTTATCGAACAAAATGGAAATTATATATTTGATTAAAGTTCATTCTAAGTTTGATTAAAAATGCATTTACTTTCTTTTGAAAAACGCAATTACTTTCTTTTGAAAAAATCACAATTACTTATTGGGCAACCAATATATGTTTAAGCTTCAGATTTTGAAGATTTGGTCGAAGTCGGAGGACTATATATTATTGCTCCGAACAAATTTCCGTAATAAATGTCATTGCAACTGACTATAAACAACTGTTCTTACACACAACTTTCTAAGACAGTTTTATATTGACATGAAGTAGCAGAATAGTTATTTTCTTAGTGATTTTCCTTTCCGGTACATACAGGTAATAATGTATATTATGTTTGTCTAATGCTATCCTTTTTGTACCTACAGGTATTAACCCTTTTAGTCCTAGTACCAGGAAGGGATTACCTCTTTGTAATGCAACTGTTTGTAACCCTTTTCAGTCTATACCTGTGGTAGCGAACTTTGAAGTCGAGATAGGTCAGAAAAAGGTTGCAGCAGTACTACAACCTTTCTGTTGTGTGCTTGATACCTGGTTACGAAAGCGCGTGTAGAAGCCGTAACTTAACACGCGCGCGGATTAGTTGTTTTAGCTACCACACAGAAGGGCAAATGAACGTAAGCAAATAATTCAAAGTGATCAAGTAAATATTTTCAAGTGAGTGAAGTACACAGTGACAAAAGTAAACATTTTTAAGAGTGAATTATAAAATAGTCAAAAAGTTATTAATAGAAGCTATTACCAAAGTAAATGCCACGAGAATCTTCAATGTCCAAGGAGCAGCGACGACCGGGCGTCATGAATCGTGCTCGCGTCCGTTACCAACAAAATGCGTCTCTGATATCAGCTCGGAATAACCGATCGATTGGCCGCTGTTCGCGAAAGGAATCTGGAAGTTCGTGAAGTAGAGCGGAGCGTGATGCTGTAAATCATTCGCAACAACGCCGTAGCTTGCGTTATCGTGCTAGGGAACGCACTCAGGATGCAAACGGCCATTTCCAGCGCAGAACGGATAGACCAAGAAGAGCGGGAAAGAGATGCCATCGCCCATTCTGAGCGCAGGAAAATTGGAAATCAGGTTTAAGACAAGAAGAGCAGTTGGAAAGTACTGCTCAACACCAACGGGGGCAAATTGGGGATTACGCCAAGACGAGCGGGTAAGGGATGCTATTGCACATTCACTGCGCAGGGAAAACGAGGAAGTCAGAAGACAAGAGCAGTTGGAAAATACTGCTCAACATCAACAACGGCGTCAAATTGATGATCACCGCCAGGACGAGCGGGTAAGGGATGCTATTGCACATTCACTGCGCAGGGAAAATGAGGAGTATCGCCAAGAAGAGCGGGAAAGAGATGCCGTCGCCCATTCTCAACGTAGGGACAATTTGGATTATCGCCAGGAAGAACAAGAAAGGAATACACATCGTCGCCGAAACACAAGGAGCAATCCTTTCACCAGAGCAATGGAGCAAGTTGTGAATTCATCACAGCGCCGGGAAACAAGACTGCAACGCCGACTTCCCGGGAGCAGCAACAACAGGAAATGGCTCGATCGTCTGTTAAACTGAGAAAACCCAGAAAAATCGACTGGAGGAGTCAAGAAGACAATCTCAACGGAACATTGCTGCCAGAGAAGAACTATCACCAGAAGTCAGGAGGAATATTGGATCATCAACGCCAGCGAAGAAGGGAGACCGCGCGGGAACAATACAAACGCAAAATCAAGTAGGGACCAACTGAATGCTGTATATGCTAGGAGGGACATGGTTCCCAGATAAGGTTAGTGGTTTGCACAAATTGGCTATCTCTTCTAAATTTCCTAATATTAATGTAGACAATACTTTTACCTCTCTGACAAATTTCCCAATCCGTCAGGCAAATATTTATTCTGTTCCACTTGGCGTAAGCTGTTTCCTCAGGTAAAATACCTTCCCTGTGTCTCTCAAACGGGTTTGATTTTCCCAGAAATTCTCTGCCTGCCTAAAAGGGGCTTACCCCTGACTAGAAGAGCGACTCATTTCACCCAGAATTCCATTCATGCGCATTTTCTCCTCGGTTACGAAAGGCAATGTGGCGCAAGAGGCGCCGTAGTCACGTACCTATTTCCGTCTCTGATACGCCTCCCCGCGCACTTTTGACAACACACACGTTATACAGATTCATTTAAAACGAAGGTTGGTTAAAATTTTGACGCAAAACTTTATATTATTTAAAATCTTGGCGCGTTACTTAGTCAATACTGAGAGCTGTATAGAAAACACAACATATCTGTGTCCGATGATTGGTTGAATCAGGTTGGTAAATGCTAAAAGTCCTTTATCGCCGATGAAGCAGTGTTTGAGAACAAACAACAACAAAATAATAAAAAAGTATATTCTTAGCATGCTTACCCAATACAAACAAAACACAAAAAAGAATAATTTATGCCTTACATCCCTAAATAAATATGCACGATCACATTACAAGACGGTCTGCCTGACCTAAGCACATGTTGAAAATGCACGTCCTTTAAGAGAAAGACCCTGCGTGGGCAATAAACATTTGTAATTTACGACATATGCTTGACCAAGTATGTAGAGAAAACTAAGATTCTCATGTTAGCTATTTAAGGCTAAGATTTTAAGAAATAAAAACAGTTCAGATTTTAATTAAATAAATGAAGTTGACATTTTCTCCTTCATTTTGGTCCTTCGAGCCGGATGAGTGTGCGCGTTTAGACCTTAATGCGTGTTCATTGACATAGTTGGACATTTTGGTCCTTCGACGAACTCTTGTGTTTTCCCCAAATGGTAAGAGACACAGAGTTGAACCAGCACCTAAAGTTTCTGTAAGCTTAAAAACTACAGCTACGGGTCGCTAAAAATAAATTACTCTTGTTTTCCCCCAAGTGGTAAGAGACAGAGTATAAAACTTAAAACACAAAAAAAAATGACTTTTTGATGTTATAAAAGAATTAAAAAGTGTGGTGTGTCCGAGACCGAAACATCGGGACGAAAAATAAGAAGTGAGGCGTGTCCGAGGCCTAAACATCGGAAGAAGAAAAAAAAGTGGAAGCAGCATCGCGAAGCGGCAGCGAATCAGCAGCATCCAGAGGATCAAAAAGGGCAGCCTAAAACATCAGAGGAGCGGATACGGCAGCCAGAAGCAGCATCCAGTGAAGCGACAACCAAGGAAGCAGCATCCTGAAGCGGCATAGAAAAGCAGTAAGAGCAGAAGAGAAGCGGCAACCAGAGAAGCGGGAAGAAGGAGTGGCATCAGCAATTTGATAAGTTACTTATAAACTTAAAAAAGTATATTTTAAAATGTTCGAAAAACATTTGTGGAGATAAAGTCCGAAAGGGCTAAGCGTGAGGCGCAAAGAAGATAAGATACAGAAAGGAGAGGTGGACTGGGATTTAGTAAGAATATACAACAGATTGGAAAAGAGTTAAAAGCACATATCGAGATAATTATCCAGGACATGTCCAACAAGAAACAAGTGGGGGAAGAACAAAAAAATAGACTGGAATATCTGTGGGAAAGAATTGCTTGGAATAGGAAGGCATTTGGAAACACTTCTATAAGTAAGGCCGCATTTGATAGAAGTTATATTGATATAAATTTGATGCGCTATGTTTCATCACAGATTTGGAAACGAAAATTGAAAAAAATGCTCTTGAGAAAGAAAGTAGCCGGGCATAAAATCAGTCTGGAGCAAAGAATGAGGTCTTTAATGAGAGGAAAAATCGCTGGTAGCTACAGACTTGAAAGATATTTCTTTGAATGTAGCTTCCAGGAAGATTTATTCTAAATATGTTAAGATTTTGCGGGAAGAGCCGACAGGGCAAGCAGAATCCAAAGAGGCTTCAGCTGATAGGAAAACAGACGTCGACAATTAAGTTGTCAAAACCAAAACAAATAGCAAAGATGATTATGCTGGAAACGAGTTAGTGGAAGAAAAGTGAGAGTACTCCATCACTACAAAAATGGGGTTCTAAAAGTCAGCTATTTCCCCCAGCAGGACCTCACGTTGGAGGTATTATTGAGACTGAGGAGACGGTTAGTGCAAATGAAGTTGTTGAGAATAAAAACACTGCCGTACTTCAAGCTGGGTTAAATGTTCAACTGTGTGAATCAAGTGACGATGCAAATGATGACACCGTAGTTTTGACACTGGGACATTTTGTTGTTAAACCAGCAATAAGGGACAATTTGGGAGAGAACGTGATGTGCGCAAAATGCAGCTAACACATAAATCTAATATAGATATTCAAAAAATAGAAGATAGAGGACGGATAGTCATGAAAAAGATCCAGATCAGTCACCGAGATCGGTTGGGAAAAATGATAAAAAGTCCACAAAAGAAAGGACGAAAAAGAAATAGGAGTAAAAGGCGAAGAAAGAAAAAGGACAATTAAAAAACCTATGCATAAAATATTTCTAATTTCTGGCAATAAATTAATTGAAGAGAGCATTAAAATAACAGGAGATAAAACAGAAGAAAGAACTTGGGAAAAAGAAAATACCAGATCTAGAATCAATAGAAGATGCTTGCGCGGGTCAGGTTTAAATACAAAGTTGTACCATTTTCATTAGATCATGAATGTAAATTCTTAAACCAAACCAATTCGAATTAAATGCGCTCAACCAAATATCAGGACTTGCTTCTTTAGGAGTTGGATTAATATTATGTATTATCTTAATTATATATTATAAGAAAAATTAATGTAAAAAGACAACTACAATCAATTGCCTTTCCTGGCTCCTTTGCAGAATGTTTGAGAACAACACGCCAACAAAATAATAAAGCATTCTTAGCATTTTACAATACAAACAAAACACATAAAAAGAATAATTTATGACACATCCTAAATAAATATGCACGATCACATTACAAGACGGGTCTGCCTGACCTAAGCACATGCTGAAAATGCACGTCCTTAAGAGGATTGCGGGCAATAAACATTGTACTTATGACATATGCTTCATAAGTATTAGAAAACTAAGATTCTCATGTTAGCTATTTAAGGCTAAGATTTTAAGAAATAAAAACAGTTCAGATTTTGAATTCAATAAATAAAGTTGACATTTTCTCCATCAAGCA
>JAEIFU010004458.1:0-14600 GCA_018904235.1 Lordiphosa stackelbergi | reverse complement strand
AAAACTTCGTGTAATGTCTTCAAATGCTCTTCCATGTCTTTGCTTGCTACCATAATATCGTCCATGTATACTATGATTTTATTGTTCTGATCATATCTTCAAAAATCCTGTTCACAAATCTTTGAAATACTGCCGGTGCATTTTTTAATCCCATTGGCATTCGCAAAACTCATATTGCCCAAGTGGCGTAACAAACGATGTATATTTGACTGAATCTTCGTTTACGAAAACATGAAAATAAATCCATTTTTCAGATCCAACTTTGTAAAAAAATTTTCTTGTTAACCAACCTGTCCAACAAATCGTCTATTAACGGTAAAGTAATTGTCCTTTATCATTGCTTTGTTGATTGTTCTGAAATCTACACATAAATTTAATTCACCAGCTTTTTTATTTACCAAAACTGCTGGCGATGCATACTCTGATTCACTTTGTCGAATAACCCTTTTCTAAATATTCATCCAGAATTGCTTGTAGTTTTTCTTTTTCAGAATAAGACAATCTTCTTGGCGCACAACTAAAGGGTTTTGACTTTTCCAAATTTAACTTAATCTCACATCTCACCAATGGTGCATTTGGTCTCTTTGGGCATTTTGGTACGCACTCTCAAACAATTCGACAAACTTACATCGAATCTCATAACTTATGTCATCTCCAATATTATATTCAATCTCATCCATATTTGTGTAATTGATTTCTAATAATCTCTTTTAAAGCTGTTTGACGTGAGCTGTTCACATTCCTGGGTCCCTTTTTCTTCTTGACTGTTTTCCAACATTTCCGCCATTTTTCCACTAACTTTTCCAATACTTAACTTGACCAATGATATCCATAACAATCTCATCTAAACATTTACTAACGATCTCAATTAGCTTTTGCCATAACAATCGTATCCTTATTAACCGTTTCACTTGTATCTGTCATAACAATCTTCTGCTCTGTGTCCTTAACTATCTCATCGCCTTCCACTCTTGTGTTAACATTACGTATTCTTAATGATTCATCTCTTTCTACTCTTTTCTGCCTTGTAACCTGAAGAATTTTGTTTTGTTTCACCTCTTATTTTTTCTATCGTTACCATCTTTAAGGTGTTTATGTCCAAATTCAGTTTACATAAGCTTCTATAAAATCTCTCTACCCAAGACTACATCATGGCTCATAGACTCATTTGCAACTACTGTTAAATGAAAATATATTTTTATTGAATTTTTCGAACATAACATAACACTTTTCCATGTGTTTTAAGAAGGCTCTTGTTAAGGCCAAAATATGAATCTTTGATTGGCAACAAAATGAATTTTCTTCGGTATGAGCAATTTCTTAACAAACGATATTGACTTCCTGAGTCTATGAGGCATGCTGAAATCAATTGGGAATTAGACAGTCATTAAAGTAAATTTCAAAATCTCTACAAAATTATTGCCCATTCTTTGAATGCTCGTCTTTCTTATTAAATGACATAACGCTACCAAATGTTCCATTGGAACTGCATCCAAAACATGATCCTGGGTCTCTTGGGCTTCTTGCACTCTTTCTGCCAGTGTCCTTTGGAATGCAATTGTAGCAGCGATTCTCCTTGTTTGTGCCTGCTCCTTTGCTGCTAGCTTGGATTCCCTAATAGTGTTTCCTTCCACAGAGCTTCACTCCGGGCGCGACGTAACCCAGATGCTCGCAAAACATTGAATCCGGCTGTGTGCGCAGATTTTGGCAATGGAATTCCCTCGATGATCTGGTTTAAACGTTTTTCTTCATCGATGTTAATGCCATTAGATAGAGAAACTTTTGTCTTCCAAATAGTTGACAAAACTTTTTTTGACTGCCATTTGCGTGCTTCAAATTTGCGTCTGGTTTCAGCTTTGGTTAATTTTGCTCCAAACGTTTCGGTCAACTTCTGGACACATAGTACATCCACTGATTCCAACATACGTGTCAGTTGCATGTAACCAGCCATGTGCATTTCCTTTAACTTGCAGACAAACAACATATGCAAATACACACCGTCAATGCCATAAATTTTCGCAATATTCTTCATTTGGAGTGATCCACTTCTTAGCACATGTATTCCCATCATAGTCGACCAGCACCTCTTGGCCAAACGGAACGATATACCAGTGCTTCCAATTTTTCTCCAGTTGATACAATTTTCGGTTTATCTCGTTGCAGCTGCATTGTTTATATTTGACTTCATTGATTCTCTTTAACACTGGACTGATCACTATTTTCCAACACTGCTTTTTTGAACTGGTCTTTTGATGTGAACTGCTGCTTATTCAAGATGGCGGAATTTACCGGACGATGTTTCTCGACTTTGTCTCCTTTTCTTCACCTTTGTCATTGGCTTGTCGCTGGTCTCATTTTTTTGCCTCCTCTTCGATTCAGTAACTGCTTTTGCGGCGCCATGGGCTGGCCAGTTACAACTGGACTTGTTCAATAGTCGTAGCGACGCTATCGTTTTCTCCCTCGTGCTGCTCGAATATGACGCCACACTTCGACTTCCAGAAATTTCGACAGAATTTCATCATTTGCTTGATGTTGGCGTCCATTTGGGCTTGTAAACACCTTTCTCGTCTTGATGATTTTCATCGGGGCTTGGTTGGGTCTTGATCTTCTGCCTTATCGTGATATGGAGCAAGCTCCACGACGCCTCCAGCAGGAATCGCATTAAGTCTCGCCACCAACTCTCGCCTTTGTGCCGGTAGTTGGCATCTCCAAAATCTCCAACCATTTCTTTAAAGTTGTAACATTGTGTCCGTCAATATTTATTGATAAATCCATTGCGCGAAAAGTTCACCACTTCTGATATTGTAGGGGAATAGATGATCCGTGGAAAACAAAGTTGTTAGACGTTTAAATGAAGCACAAATGTCTTCACAGGTGTATTGATGTTTCACTTATTACTGCAGATCGACGACTAACTCAAACGTTTCATTCAACTGTCTGCCTGAGCAGCCATTTGCTCCACTTGGTTGTTCTCTCTCTGAGAGTATATAACAAACAAGGCTGCAAACCGGTCCTGAACCGAACCCTTCGAACTGGTTCGGTTCGGGTTTTTGGGTCCGACGAACTCGACCATGAACCGAACCCTCAAATTTTTGAGTCTTCGAACTTGAACCCGAACCGACCACTTTTTCGAGAACTAGGTTCGGTCCACAAAATTAAAATGCTATTTTTAAAGACGTGAACATGAAAATATTGGAAATCTATAGATATTATAGTAAAACTATTGTGCTTTGTACTAAGCTTGTATGGCTTTTATATAAATTGCTTTGAACATAAGGTTAAATTCGATTAATGCGAGCCATTTGATCTAGCAAATCGAGCATACATACATGTTTAACTTCACATATGTATGTACAATGTAACATGGCATATACATATGCTTCAATTCCATTTGCAACGATGTTCTCGTATATACACACTATTATATTTTCGGACTTTAGTCTTGGTTTTTGTTTTATTCCCACATTTTTATGTCAAAATACAAACACACTTACACTTCACATATTTCATACATATTTGGCAACGGTGTGATCGATTAAAACACCAAATTAGGGGTGCCCATAGCCATTCGGCAAGCACGCATGTGTTGTTGTCGTACGCAAAAGGAATAGCCTGCGCGTATAGACTTTACGCACGCCATAAGCCAACAAAAGCAACAACACACCATATGCGGGTTTCGTGTTTTGTTGTTGCCGCGCTCGACCTGCAACAACAAACATCATAGGTGCCTCTCTTTCTCTCTCTCCGATGTCTTCACAAACTCGAATGCAACAACAAATTGCTTATGCCAACGACCACTCACACACACAAACAGAAATCGGGTTTTTCTTTCTCTCTCGTTTTGTTGTTACTGCTTTAAATATATTTAGTGCATTTGTATTAGTTCTGACGCGCTGGGCGCCCCTGCACTAAATTGATTTACGCGCCCACACGGACAACATGCGTAAGCGTCCTTTCGTTTATATGTATGTATGAGTGATAATTTTGGCGCAAAAACTGGCGGTTTTCGCCATAACCAACTATGTAAGTACATACAAATAGATGCAAAACGCTTTAACTTGCAGTCATATATTCCCAAACACAAGCATGTACAATGTACATTGTGGTATACATAATATATGCACATTTAGTAGTCGGCAACGGGCACATTTTTTCTGTTTTTCTTTGAGTGTTTCGTCCAGGTACAGGCACATTCCTAATACTTGCTTTGCAGACAATCTGCAGCAGCGACGAGTCGCACTGACGCGTCGCCATGATAAAATAATATGAAGAAAAGAGTACATAAGATGTGCCTTCGCTGTTTCAATCATTGTTGTGCGTTGTTCGAATTCGTCTTATTTGTGATTAGATGACAGACACGCCATTTAAAGCTCAATTGTTTACCTGCGCAATACGGCTTCGAATCCAGCTTTGGAACAATACAAATATATAAAAAAGGACGACAAAAGTGTGTGTAATGAACGCGGATTTGGAATGACGGGACGTCATGGGACCAACCTGCTCCGACACATTCAGCGGCATCATAAAAAAATAGCCGAAGAAATTGAAAATAAAAAAATGCGCCAGAGAAAAATTGATCAACAGCCATTAATGAACAAATTTTACAGATAGAACAAGCATTCATAAAACTAAATTAGAGTAAAGACTAGCTACGGGACGCGTATAGAAATGGTCACAAAAATATGGGCGGCCCTAAAAATTTTTGAAGACTGACAGCTTCAAGAAAATTCTTGAGCCGCTATGTATTGCGTTTGAAAAGCCAATTTCCATAAATCGTCAAATACTGAAGCCTTGTGAAATCAAAGGCTTAAACTATCCGGGTAATGAAATTAGTGGAATTTAAAATCGGTGAGGCTAAAACACATGTTAGCAGATTGTGCATATTTGTGTGTACAGGTAATTCCATATGATACAATGTCTTTTGCATATATATGTATGTACGTATATTTTTTAAATCGTTTAATTTAAATTATGCAAGAAATACATATCTATCTATGTACAAACCTGGTTTTTGCCACAAAAAAAGAGAAATATATTAATTAAATTAAAAATATGATTTTACGAAATTATTTCAGCCGTAAGTCGTTTGGATCGCGCCAATTGGCATTAACTGTCAGATTCACAAAGATGAAGAAATCTGGCCTTACACGTGGCTATGAAAGAGGTCCACGTCCAGTATAGAGTCTTAATCTGAGTGCTATCATTCAAGAAGTTCTCCAATCCTACGACATTTCTCTAGGCCAGATTTATATTTCCCCGTGGATCATGGAGCATATATGGTTCGTAAGCAACTTTTAAATGACAACTGCATAGCGGAAAAGGAAGGCGACTATAACGAATGCAATGTTGATGAAGACTGCTTATGTGAATCAAAACCATTTCTTGATTTGGACGATGACGAAGTTAACTCAATAAATTCCATGGAGGAGTCTATAATTACAGTTCGTTGTGCTGCACACACGTTAAATTTAGTAGTTAACGATTTTTTTAAGGACGTTCAGTTTGACATTAGTAAAGTTCGCACACTTTGTAAGAAACTCCGTTCTCACACCATTTTAAATCTATTGCATATAGAAAATTGGAAAAACCAGTGCTAGACTGTGTAACGCGATGGAACTCAACCTTTAAAATGGAGCGCTTACTAACTCTTAAAGATTTTTGCATTAAGAGTTCTTTTTGAAGGAGCTCCACCTAAAAACTTCTGAATGGAACGTAGTTCAAAATATATGTAATTTGCTGCAGCCAATTTATAAAACTTCCTTAAAGCTGCAAGATTCGCAATTACTGCCAAGTGATTTTTATTACGCTTGGTTTTCATGTCGAGCAAATTGTTCTAAAATCTTCAGCAAAACATTCTTTATTGCTATCTAAGTGTCTCGATAAACGTTCTTCTATTATGAGTTCAGTACCAATATTGGCTGCAGTGTTCTTAGACCCGAGATTTCAAACTTTGTTAACTTCAGACCAAAAAAAAATAGCAAAGCAGCACATTGCAGACAAGGTGAAGCGCCAAAAAAGAATTTCTTAATGAGAGTTTTCAAAATTCAACTTTAAAATGACTCAACGTCTGATTATAAGAAGAGAAATTTATGAAACAACTAGAAAGCAATAATCAAATATCAAATATAAAGTCTGTAATGAAGTTATAGATTCAATCGAAAATTGTTCAAGAGAACATACATCGACAAATGTCTAATTTTGAAAGCTTACAAAAAATGAGGACTTAAGAAATATTGTTTTGACTATACTTGCTGTTCCAGTAACTCAGGTATCAGTTGAACGAGCCTTTTCAACACTTAAGTTTGTTCTTTCCGATCTAAGAGCTATATAGATGAAGAGCCTTGAAGATATAATGCTCAATAACTTAAACTAACAGCCTAAATGTTGTATTTGTCAGCTAATGAATTTAATATTTAGAATTGCTTTATTGGAATAAAATATTATTTTAAACAAAAAGTATTAATAAATGGAAACCATCTTTTTATGTTCAAGCGAACCGAGGTTTGAACCAGAACCTTGGGTGCAGGATTTAAGGAACCGGTCCGGGAACTGAACCTTAGATTTTACAATGGGTTCGAACCTTGGATCGAACCTTTCTGCAAAATTTTAGAGGTTTGCAGCCTTGATAACAAATAGTAGTTGAGAGTAAGGAAGTAGCGAGACTGTCTATGTTCTCTCTCCTTTCCTACTACCACTATTTATATTCTTGATCAGGGATTGAGCTGAGCCTCTCAGCTTTAAAGCTATCGAGCCAAAATTTGCACAGAGTCTTATTTTGATTGCACACCGTTAATATGTCGGAGCTGTTGTCGACCGATATTTTTACACTCTGTACCGAAGGCAACACAGAGTATACTAAGTATGTGCAAAAGCATGTAACAGTAAAGGAATCATTTCTGACCCTAAAGTATATATATTCTTGATCAGCATCAATAGCCGAGTCGATATAGCCATGTCCGTTTGTCCGTCCGTATGAACAAACAGATCTCAGAGATGGTAAGAGATAGAGGTTTGACAAGTTTGGATCAACTGCTTATTATCTGGCAGGCTGCTCAATTTTTTTCAATTTTTGCCACGCCCCTCCCGCCCCCCCGGCAATTTTGGAAAAACGCCACATTCGATAGTTTTATTGATAGATGATTCGTACCTTCCAAAGATAGGGTAGTCATTGGCACATATGTATCGATTTTTTGCTGAAGAAATGATTAAGATCGGATGAGCGGTTCTCAAGTTATGAGAAAAAAAGTGTAATGAAAACGCCTCCTACGCACACTCAAACAACACCGCATTGCATGCATCAAAGAGAGAGAGAGAGAGAGAGAGAGAGAGAGAGAGAGAGAGAGGGAGAGAGAGAGAAAAACTTAGAGATGAGCGCAGTGGCAGCGACGCATTCAGCATATACACCGGGTACAGAGTCTGTTATAGTTGGGCTTGGACCGACTTTCCTACTTTGTTTCGATATTTTTTTGCTGGGTATTTTGGTTAGGGTTTTGTAAAAAAGAGGTTTTATCGAGTGCATTATCTTTGATATCAAAAGTATTACTGATATTTCTAACATCCAAAAGAATGCCCTTCAAAAACTTCCTTCTTGTGGCCAAATCAAAAATATATCGGCAAAAATGTCGTCAACGATTTTTCGACGATATTTTAGTGAATATTATTTATGAAAAACAATTTCGGTCAAATGACCACCACTGGTTTCTGGCAATGTTTTCGGTCGAACGCACCGGAAAAGTACGTTCACGGATTTGTTTATCCACCAACATTCCAGTGTCACGAACTCGCTTCACGAAATTATCCAAAAATTGATTTTTTTTTTTGTTAAATGTTTTGATCGAATTTCGCACAATTTGAGTCGAGCACTCACCACTTTGGAAATATGTTTTTTATATTTCCCAACTTTCTTCAAGAGAAAGCTACACATTTCATAAATGTTGAAATAAAACGCATGGGGAAGTGAGCAGCTCCTTCTGCTAGAAGCTGAATGTGTATTAAGATATTGGTTTTTCCTTTTTATACATTTTTGGTTTTACCTCTAGCAGCGTAATGCTTCTCGCCAACAACCTTATTACTACTTGAGGTTGCTTAGTTTTTATTTCTATTTTAATGCGCCACGGCGTGAGGCGACCGCAGAAAGCGGTCCTTAAATGCTCTGTTCAAATATCTGTGAACATATTGCAAAGGGCAAATAAACTGTATTTTTATATTACACTAGCAATTAACCTGACGCTCTTCGCTGCGCTTTCAACAGTATAAAACCAAACAATATGTGATATAATAATTCCACAGAACCCAGAAATCGAACTTTACTGATAGGTTTTCCCTCCAACTCCCACCCCACCCACTCTACACCCACTTCCCACCCACCTCCTTCCCCCTGTTCCCACTCACTTCCCGCCCACATCCCTTCCACATCCCACCCCACATCCCTCCCACTTCCCACCCACTTCCCTTCCATTTTCCCGCCCACATCCCATCCACATCCCACCTACATCCCACCCACTCCCCATCTGCTCACCACCCACATCCCACCCACATCCCACTCACATCCCACCCACATCCCATTCACTTCCTAGAGGGTATCCCGGCGTAATATCCAACATCGGAAAATGAAAACACAAATGAATTCTCATTTTGACCTTACAAACCGAGTTTCAAGTCAATCGGATAAAAATTAGTTATTTTGAACGTAGAATTTTCCAGGCGTTAAAATCCTGGGGGTGGATTTTCCGACATTGAAAAATCACATTTTAATTATTTCGTATTCTGTCCTACAAAAAACCGAGTTTCAAGCCAATCAGATGAAAAATAGTTTTTTTCATGAAAAAATGTTCCGACCAATGGGTCAAATTTTCCGACATCGGAAAATCACATTTAAAACTATTTCGTATTCAGCCCCCTACAAACCGAGTTTGAAGCCAATCGGATGAAAAATAGTTATTTTGCACGCAGAATTTTCCGGGAATTTTTCGACCATTGAGTCAAATTTTTCAACTTCAGAAAATCACATTTCAAACTATTTCGTATTCTGTCCTTACAAACCGAGTTTCAAGCCAATCGGATAAAAATAATTTTTTTAATGCTGAAATTTTCCGGGAATTTTCCTAGGGCAAATTTTCCAACATCGAAAATCACATTTTAAACTATTTTTCTATCCTTACAAACCGAGTTTGAAGCCAATCGGATGAAAAATAGATTTTTTCATGCAAAATTTTCCGGCCATTTTCCTCGTGGGCGGATTTTCCAAAATCGGGAACACGTGTCGAATTATTTCGCGTACTATGCTTACAAACCAAATTTCAAGTAAATCGGATGAAAAATAAAATTTCTCCCATACAAACTTTTCCGACGCTTTTCCGATTTTTCCGGGTGGAATTTTCCAAAACCCCGTCTTCGTACGCACTTTCACCACTAACAGAAAGTCCTGTCCCAATTTCAGCTTTCATCTCTTACTTTTAGGCTGTATATTGCCAATCAGTCAGTCAGGACACTCTCTTCTTATATTTACAGAGATTACGCCTTATTACAAAAACAGTGAAAAATTATTTGCTGTCTGCAGGCTTTATAATTATAAATGGTCTGCCACCAAATTAAAAAATGGCCAGCGTGGGTTCGAATCATGGCCTGACGCAGTAATAATATTTTTTTTTTTTTTTGTTTTCAAACTGTATTTTTAAACAAATATAATTTTTTGTTAGTCTTCGATATAAACACACTTCTAGTAAATATTTTCAGCATTTAAAAGTTTTTTTTGTTTTGGAGAGCAATGGGAGCTGAGTTGAGGAAATGCTTTCTTAGTACAATGTCCGCTCACTATTGGAAGCTATTGTGAAATTTTGAAATTTCTAACTATTACGGTGTTTGCTGCAGACTGATGATCACATTCAATGTCTTATCACTTTATGTATATAGATGTATTGTTTAATTATCTTTAAACATAAATATTGCGAAACAAATTGTATTTTACATATTTTACCTCTTCGATAGTGGACTGTATTTTAAATAAGGCTGCAAACCTCAAAAATGTTTGCTGAAGGTTCGGTCCGGGGGTTCGAACCCATTGTTAAGTCTAAGGTTCGGTTCACGGACCGGTTTGTGGAACCCCTGAACCTAAGGATTTGGTTCGAACCTCGGTTCGCTTGAACATAGAATAATAGTTTTAATTTATTAATACATATTTTTTAATATAATATTCTTTATATCCATAAGCCCTTTCTCACAGGCATCATTTCTTATCATTTTCATTTCTTAAAACGAGGCGCCCATGCCCATTCCGCAAGCCATGTATTTGTTGTGTAACGCAAAGGAATAGCTTGCGCGTATAGGTGCCACGCACACAAAGCAAAAACAAATTCAGAAGCGGGCTCTGTGTTTTGTTGTTGTCGCGTTGAGACCCTGCTACAACAGCATCATATGTGTCTCTTTATCTCTCTCCGATGTCTTCGCTAAACACGAACGCAAGAACAAAGTTGCTTAAGCGAACGGCCGAACGCTTTTCGCTATCCACGGCGGGACGAGCCGAACTAGGCACGAGATGAAATCCGTTTTCATTCGCTCCCTGGTGTTTAATGAAATAGGGTCGAGGCAGGTCTGCGTACCAACGACCACACACACACACACACAAACAAAAATCGGCTTTCTCTTTCTATATCGTATTGTTGTTTTTGCTTGAAATATATTTTGGATTTGTATTGGTTTTAAGCTCATTTTGTGCACACCTGTCTTAATTTTTGTTTTTAAAAATACCAAATTTCTATGACAATGACAGAAAGAAATGATAACATTTTCTTCATTTCTTTGCTGAAAATAGGTATATACGGGGGTGCCAAAAAAATCTCTAGAGATTTTGCGAACGGTTGGTTTGTAAATCCTCCAAAAAATCGTCGGTGCCATAGAACTTGGAGAGATTTCATTTTCTTATTAGAAAAGCACACTTAGAGCACCCGCAAAGTTTTTGAAATTGTGTGTAACAACAAAAAAAAAGTTGTCATTAGTTTTGGGCAAACAGCTCATTCAGTTTTGGTGATAGGTAGCTTCTTCTTCTTCTTGATTGGCCCGATGCTTGCATCACAACCGTTCGACGGTCTCGGCCGCTGCAACCAACGTCCGCCAGTCGCTTCTGCTCCGTGCGAGCTGGCACCAGTTTTTCACGCCAAGCTTGGAAATATCTTTCCGCACCTGGTCGTCCCACCTTAGAGGTGGTCGTCCCACCTTGCCATGTCCCAGTTCTTTCGCATTTCTCTTGTAGACCATTTTTGCTGGAGCTTGTTCATCCATACGGGTAACATGTTCCAGCCAGCGCAGCCGCTGTTGCTTTATGCGCTTGACCAGACTAGTATCCCCATAGAGCTCATACAGTTCATCATTCATGCGAAATTCCTCGCCAACTTTCAAAGGTCCATAAATCCCCCGAAGAATCTTTCGCTCGAAACGCCGCCTCATCCGCTGATGATACTACCCATGCAGGACTGGGGTGATAAGCGACTTATATGTATAGCGCTATTTTTGTTCTTCGCTTGAGGCCTCTCTTAAACTCCCTTACTGAGCCCTTAGTAGCATCGGTTTGCGAGCGTGATTCTTCTTCGGCTTTCCAGGCTGATGTTGCTTGATCGCTGGTCATACGTCCTCTCAACTTTGCTGGTATATCAAAGGTAGACAAGGCTTCAAAAACCTTGACCTGTATCGGTGTGTCGAAAGCGGCTATGTAATCGACAAAAAGATGGTGATTTTCGATGTTTCTCTCGTAGGTCTTCTCTAGGATTTGGCGTAAGAATATCTGGTCCGTGGAGGATTTACTGGTCTGAAGCCACACTTATAAGGTCCAATCAGTGTGTTAATAAGCGCTTTGGGACGTTCACAACTAATACGACAGAACCCTCATATGCCAATGGGAAAATAAAGATCCCGCGGTCTGGCGCAAGCTGCAGGGTCTTCTATCAATCGTTGGGCATGCTTTCGTCAACCCATATACGGCAAAGATACAAAGTTAAACAACAGGAATTAAACTGTTGGGTGGCGGCTCGTGGCGTAATCCCCATCCCTCCAGCCTAAACAATCAGCCTAACACTGGTATATTTATACAAAGCTTCTGCTTGGGTGGCGACCCATTCGTTATGGCGCTGGTGGCATCTATTGAGGCGGCATCATGTCGTCTCGCTCATGCCTCCTCAGTAGGTTGAGAAGTAGCTTCTCCATTTGTTAGGCGCCACTTGCGGATGGGTGACCAGATTCCTGTGTTCGTCTTTGCATTGTGCACTCTGGGCTTAAAACCTTTCAGTTAATTGCTTGCAAAATTTTCGAGTCTCACCATGCTGAATAACATCTCGACTTCCTCGCGCATGCGCCTTTCCTGCTCGCTCTTTTTATTATACTCTGTACTGAAGGTACATAGAGTATATTAAGTTGGAGCAAAGTATAATAGGGTGAAGGAATAATTTGGACCTATAAGTTTATATTCTTGATCAGCATCAACAGCATATAGCCATGTCCGTCTGTCCGTCTGTCCGTCCGTCTGTCCGTCCGTATGAACAAACAGATCTCAGAGATGGTAAGAGATGGAGGTTTGACATGTATGGGACAAATGCTCTTATACTTGCAGGCAGACTGCTAGTTTATTTTCACTCTTGCCACGCCCCTCCCGCCCCCCGCAATATCGAAAACGTCATATCTCTCACAGTTTTGTAGATAGATGATTTGTACCTTCTAGAGATAGTTAGTCATTATTAATATTTATCTTTTTGCTGAAGAAATGATGAAAGATCGGACGAGCGTTTCTCAAGCTATGAGAAAAAAGTGTAATATGACGCCTCCCACGCACACGCAAACAACACCGCTTTGCATGCATCAAAGAGAGAGAGAGAGAGAGAGAGAGAAAACTCTGAGAGATGAACACAGTGGCAGTGACGCACAGCATATACACCGGTACAGAGTATGTTATAGTCGGGCTTGGGAACTACATAAAAGGGGATGGTAATATAAATAGGAGAAGGAAGCATTTCCGACCCTATAAAGTATATATATTCTTGATCAGCATCAACAGCCGAGTCGATTTAGGCATGTCCGTCTGTCCGTCCGTCCGTCTGTCCGTCTGTCTGTCCGTCCGTCTGTCTGTCCGTCTGTCTGTATGAACGCGTCGATCTCAGAGATGATAAAAGATAGAGGTTTGACATGTATGGGACAAATGCTTCTTTTATCTGTACGCAAATCAAGTTTGTTTTAAATTTTGGCCACGCCCCTCCCCGCCCCCAAAATTTGGAAAAAACGTTTTATTTCCCACAGTTTTGAAGATAGACGATTCGTACTTCGAGAGTTAGTACTTAGCAATGAATTTTGCCGAAAAAAATAAAAATCGGATGAACGGTTCAGAATTATGAGCAAAAAGCGAACGAAGCCCCGCCTCCTACCGCCCCACCCACCCTAAAAAAAATGTTGCATACTTTTCGGATGGTCACCCTAAGGAACGCAGGAGCACTGTTAAACATGTTTTTTCATGAGTAACGGGTTTATCGAAGTCGGTTAGAGCCGACTTTAACTTACGCTCTCGTTGTCAATTGTACAGGGTATATTGAAGTCGGGCTACTCGACTGCAACGGTCTTACTTGTTCCTTCTAAAGAGGCGCTTCCGCTCTTTCTTTTTCTCCCGATATCGCTCCTTAACAGCCCGCGTTGCTCCCGACTGCAGAGTTCTCTTGTAGGCTGCGTCTTTTTCTGCAGTAGCAAGTCGGCACTTCTTATCGTACCAAGTCCGACTTCGAGGGGACTCGAGTACCTGAGTATCTCCTTGGCAGCCGTACTCATGGAGTGTGATATACGATTCCACTGTTCGCATATATCGGAAGAAGATGGGGAGGTTTCCTGAGCAGTTGGGCGAGTTGGGCTTTGTAGGCTTCAGAGGTCCCTTGTGATTGTAGCTTCTCGACGTTTAGCTGATCTGTGCCAGAGCGTGAGGCATGTGCCACACTGAGCCGCGTGCGTACCTTGGCTGCAACCAGGCAGTGATCCGAGTCTATGTTGGCTCCTCGAATCGCACGCACGTCTAGTACACTGGATGAGTGCTCCGTCGATCACAACGTGATCAATCTGATTTCGTGTTCGTTGATCAGGGGACTTCCAGGTCGCCTTATGGATGTCGAGGAGTTCAAATCTGTACTAGACCATGTTCCGGCCTGCAGCAAAGTCTATTAGCCTCTCTCCGTTACCGGAGGTTGTTTCATGAAGGCTAAATCGTCCGACTGTCGAACCAAAACTCCTTCTCTCCCGTTTTTCGTACGCCTAGCACGATCTTTATGTCGTGATCGGGGCAGGGCTCGTATAGTTGTTCCAGGCGCTCATAGAATTCGTCTTTGTCTTCTGTTGGCGCGTGTGCACAGATAAGACTAATATTAAAACATTTTGCCTGAAGTCTGAGCGCGGCAAGCCGCTCGTCAACTGCGTGTAAAGCTGATGACTGAGTGGCGTAGTCTATCACCACTGCAAAGCCGCACCCAAACCTCGTGCTTGTAAACATGCCTGCTGTGGTATATCTCCCAGGGGGGTGGTGGTTTCTGTTTTGTCTTCTCTTTTGGTAGCGTTATGATCTTTGTCCCATATCCAATCCATCG
>JAEIFU010004457.1:0-14601 GCA_018904235.1 Lordiphosa stackelbergi | reverse complement strand
AAAATGACCTAAAAATCATGGCGTTTCTCAAAATGACGTTAAAGACATCTCATCCTTACTTTAAGGTATTCTTATTTTGTATTAAATTTTTAGGTCATTTAACCTTCTTTTAAGGCAAAAAATTCCAAAATTTATTGAATTTTTTTTTTTCCAAATGTGAGGTCAAATATTCCCTGAAAATTTACATTTTATGTCCTAAATAAGTAATAAGTATACTAAACTTTTAGGTCAATTTTGATTTAAAACTGTTGCAAAAATATTGCCTACCTTTTAGGTAACTTCTTACCAAATGGAAGGTCAATTGTTCCTAAGTATTTGGAAATTTATATTCACGACGGGATTATGACATCCTTTAATTAAAGGTTAATTTAGGATTTAAGTAAAACGACTAAACATACAGCCTTGGGCGAAAATACTGCCCTAGATTTATGGTAACTTCTTACCAAAGGTAAAATATTCATACAAGAGAATTTAGAAATGTATATCCACATTTGCAAGCATACCCAGCATATTTTGTGGTTTCTTTATTATTTACATTGACTTCCATAACTTAAACCTTATTTTAGTTTTACATCAAATATTAATATATTAGTTTGGTTAAATTTCTTAAAATAGTTTAGGTTTTAAAAAACTAATTTCATTAATACACAGTATTCATGTAGAGGAGGATTGACAATTTCATTGATATTGAATAATTTAAGGATAAGATTCTTTAATTTCTAGAGGAATAATGTTTATGAATTTTGTAATTAGTTTCTGGCAATAAAAACTTTCATCGTACAACAATACGCTTTACTATAATATAAAAAACAAATTTTATCTTTAAAAACAAGGCTCAAACCGGTCCTGAACCGAACCCCCTTAAATTTTGGCTCTTCGAACCCTGAACCCGAACCGGACCACTTTTTCCAAAAAATTGGGTTCGGTCGGTACGAAGTAATGCTTTTTTTCAAGACGTGAACATAAGAAAATTTGGAAATCTATAGATATTATAGTAAAGCTATTGGCTTTGTACTAAGCTTGTATGGCTTTTATATAAATTGCTTTGAACATAAGGTTAAATTCGATTAATGCGAGCCATTTGGACCTAGTAACCGAGCATACATACATGTTGAACTTTCACATATGTACGTACGTACATATGTTCAATTCTATTTGCAACGATGTTCTCGTAATTCTTCATAAACAGTTAAAAGAATTTTTTTTTTTCGGTTTTAATAAAAAAATCGAAATTAGATCTCGGTATACTCATCATGTAATTTGCGGTTTTGCACAAAAATTTTTGTTAATTTTATAAACAATTTCAAAAATCGTCAAAAACGGAAAAATGGAAAAAAAGGGTTTTTTAAAACGTGATATCTCGGGTTTGGTTTTTATCGGATAGATATCAAATTGATACTGGTGAAAAGTGTTTTACTGTAGCTTCTCGATAATAATTTTTATAGATTTTAAATTATTTAATAATATTAAGTAATTGTTGCTAAAAAAATTATTTATAATTTTTCTAAGTATTATCACCATGATATAGCTTCTAAGGATAAACAATTTATTGCCCTAAATATAACTTAAATTTTGGTGTTTTCAAAAAGATGGAGACTTTTTATGGTTTAAAAGTTATGAATTTTGAAGTTATAAACAAATAAAAAGATGCCCTTAAATAAAATTTTCTCAATTAGTCAGTTTGTAAAGTCATATGATTGAAACTTGGCAATTGTGCTTTATATTTATCAAGCTTTAAAAAAATTGCCAACATCCACAGATCGCACATCTATATCAATAGCTACCATAGAAATGCTGAATTTGGTTTGTGGTATAATATACTTTCAAAACTCTGGTCACCTAATCCACAACAAAATGCAATTAATCATAGCATTCGTATTTTTGACATCTTTTGAAAAGCGATATATATAAGCCCGCTATGCGAAGTTTCCAGTCGTAGAGCTTTGAAACTGACGAGTAAGATTCTTTAAGGCAGCTTTTTGTTTGTTTATTACTTCAAAAATTCATAACTTTAAAAAGTCTCCATCTTTACACCAAGAATTTAAGTTACGTTTAGGACAATATAGTTTAGAAGCTATATCTTAGGTGGTTAACACTGAGAAAAATTATAAATAATGTTTAGCAACAATTTAATATTATTAAATAATTTAAAAATCTGTAAAATATAATTTGGTAGCTACAGTAAAATACTTTTTCACCAGTATCAATTTGATACCTGATAAACAAACCTGAGATATCACGTTTTAAAACCCTTTTTTCCATTTTCCGTTTTTGACGATTTTGAATTGTTTATAAAATTAACAAAATAATTTTTTATTAAAACCGCAAATTACGTTATGATGGGCATGTCGAGATCTATTTCCGGATTTTTTTATTAAATAAAAATAAAAATTTTTCAACTGTTCGGTTTATCAAAGAATGACCCATATCCACACATACATATTTTCGGACTTTAGTCTTGGTTTTGTTTTATTCCCTCATTTTTTTATGTCAAACTACTAACACACTTACACTTCACATATTTCATACATATTTGGCAACCGTGTTGCCGATTAATACACTAAATTGATTTACGCGCCCACGCGGACAACATGCGTAAGCGTCCTTTCGTTTATATGTATGTATGAGTGCATGATTTTGGCGCAAAAAACCCGCGGTTTCTTAAACCACATATGTAAGTACATACAAATAGATGCAAAACGCTTTAACTTGCAGTGCATAAATTCCCAAAGTTAACACAGTATGTACATACATATATGCACTCGTTGTAGTAGTCGGCAACGGGCACATTTTTTCTGTTTTTTCTTTGAGTGTCTCGTCCGGTACGGGCCCATTTCTATGCTTTGCTTTGCAGCGTGTCCGGCAAAACACGCATTTTGCCTTGCATGTGTGCGTTCAGACACGCGGCGCCCGTTAGCACAGTTGGGGGGAAAAGGGAGGGGCGTCGGGTAGGGAAGTGAACGGTGCCGGACACGTTTGAACAACTGCAGCAGCGACGGAAGGTCGCACTAACGCGTCGCCATGATGAAATAATGAAGAAGAAAGAGAACAAATATATAATTAGACTTGCAAACTGAAGCAGAGGAGCGACCAGATCTAATATTAGCTGATAGAGAGAACTCTCTCTGACTTTGCCTTACTTTCTTGTTCAATAATTTTTTGCATTGTTCGAATTCGTCTTATTTGTGATTAGCCGAAACACGCCATTTAAAGCTCAATTGTTTTACCTGCGCAACATGGCTTCGAATCCAGTTTTTTGAACATTATAAATATATAAAAGGACGACAAAGTGTGTGTAATAAATGCGGATTTGGAATGACGGGACGTCACGGGACCGACCTGCTCCGGCACATTTCAGCAGCATCATAAAAAAATAGTGAGGTGAGAAATAAAAAAAAAAAAAAATGCGCCAGAAGAAAATTGATCAACAGCCAACAATGGAATAATTCTTACAGATAAGACAAGCATTCATAAAACCTAAAAAATTGGTGAAGACCAGCTACGGGACGCGTGTATAAATGGTCACAAAAAAATGGAGGCGGCCCTAAAAAATTTTTGAAGACTCTGGCTTCAAGAAAATTCTTGAGCCGCTATGTAATGCGTTTGGTAATTTCATAAATCGCCAGCATATTCGAAGCTGGCAATCAAAGGCTTCAGTAATCCCATAATGAGGGTGGTGGAATTCTAAAAAATCATTGAGTACAAACAAGTATTAACAAGGTGTGCATATTTGTGTGCGTATGTATCCAATTTTTATTGGAGATGCAATGTATTTGCATGTATATGTATGTATGTATACATTTCCTTTAAATTGTTTAATTTAAATTATGCAAAGAAATTTACATACACCTCTATGTACAAAGCTGGATTCACATAAATATTAATATATGTATTTGCAAATATATTAATTCAATTAAAAATATGTTTTACGAATTATTTCAGCTTGATATCAATTAAAAGTTGACTGCGTGAAGTCGTTTGGACCATATACATAATTTAGCATTAACTGTCAGATTCTTACAAAGATGGAAAATTCGCACGGCCCGCTGAAAGCTATGAAGGTCCACGTCGCCACGAAGTCTAAATCTGAGTGCTATCATTCAAGAAGTTCTCCGTCCTACGACATTCTAGGCCGAATTTATACTATCACCGTGGATAATGGAGCAAATATGGTTCGAGCAGGCGAACTTTTTAAATGACAACTGCATAGCGGAAAAGGAATGCGACTATAACGAATGCAATGTTGATGAAGGCTTTGCCCTTATATTGATCAAAACCATTGGTTGGACGATGACGAAGTGCTGTCAAATTCCATGGAGGAGTCTATAATTACAGTTCGTTGTGCTGCACATTCAAGGCCCCAGTAGTTAACGGTTTTTAAGGACGTTCAGTTTGACATTAGTGAGTTCGCACACTTTGCGAAACACCGTACTCACACCATTTTAAAATCTGTTGCATATAGAAAAATTGAAAAAAAAACCCAGTGCTGAACTGTGTAACGCGATGGAACTCAACCTTTAAAATGTGGAGCGCTTACTAACTACCCCAAAAGATTTTGCTTTAAGAGTTCTTTGAGAAACTCCACCTAAAAACTTCTGAATGGAACGTAGTTCAAATTTATATGTAGTTTGCTGCAGCCAATTTATAAAACTTCCTTAAAGCTGAAAGATTCATATTCTGCCAAGTGATTTTTAATGCAACTTAGTTTTCATGTCGAGCAATTGTTCTAAATCTTCAGCAAAACATTCTTTATTGCTATCTAAGTGTCTCAATCGGCATTCTTCTATTATGAGTTCAGTACAATATTGGCTGCAGTGTTCTTAGACCCGAGATTTCAAACTTTGTTAACTTCAGACCAAAAAAAAATAGCAAGCAGCACATTGCAGACATGCTTAAGCGCCAAAAGAATTTCTTCATGAGAGTTTTTCAAAATTCAACTTTAAATGACTCAACGTCGGTGCAGAAGAGAAATTTATGAAACAAATAGAAAGCGACTAATCAAATATCAAATATAAAGTCTGTAAATGAAGTTATAGATTCATTCGAAAAATTGTCCAAAGAACATACATCGACAAATGTTAAAATTTTGAAGCTTAAAATGAGGACTTAAGAAATATTGCTTTGACTATACTTGCTGTTTAGCAGCTTAGCTATCAGACAGCCTTTCAACACTTAGTTTTTGTTCTTTCTGATCTAGGCTAGTTTGAGTCATTTGAAACCAAAACAATACCTTGCAGCCATACCTTATTGAGTTAGTTATGTACTTCTTAAAAAGGAGAATGAATTTAAGTATTTAGTCTGCTAATGAATTTACACATATTTGAGAGTTGCTTTGTTATTGGAATTGATTAAAAATCTTATTTTAGTTTTTACAAAAAATTTACATTAAATGGAAATTATCTTAAAAATTTAGGTTTTTAAAAAGCGATTTACCGAGAGGGTTCAGACCATTTCATGGATTTAGAAGAGTTTAGAAGGATCCAGATTTTTAATCAGGCCTAGACTAATGTTTACTGAACGTTGAGTTCGTTCCCTGGCCGAACATAAACTTTTCTGCAAAATATTCTTTATAATTTAACAACTTTTTTTTAAAAAATAATTTATTTGCAGCTTGTAGCAATATCAAATTTTTATATATATGTAGCTCATTGCTGTGGCAAATCTTGTTCGGGATAGTTTTCATTAAATAAGTCAAAATTTATGGGGTGATCAAACCATTTCGTGGTGCTAAAAAGTAAAATACCTTTTTTTTTAATCCACAATTTTTTGCCAAAGTTAAAATTGAGTTACTGAAAGCTAAAAAAAAGGAGCGTTTTTTTCTTGATGTTATATTCTTCACCTACGCGCTTTTAGTTCTCTGTGCTTAGATTCAAACTTGAAGTCCAAAGGTAGCGTAGCGGGCCTGACTGTTTTATAATTCTGCGGTAGTGGATAAGGATGGTGCTTTAGCTTCCAAGTTATCGTTAAAAAGATGGTACAATTGCTTATTATACTCCCAAATATGCCTTTCAAGGTTTTACAATATCCAGGTTTTCGTACAGTCAAAATAGCATAACCAAATCGGATCAGTTCCATTAAGTTTGTATCAAATCTCCAAGCAGCGCTCAGTTGGTGGAGCCTTATCTTGACCATTAGAGGGAACAAAAATACGGACGTTAGCATTCCACGGGCTGTCATTTTGGTGCCAAAAGTTTTGTATATGGTTTTTTATCTGCTGATGGGTGGTCCCATATTACCAATTTAAGTTTCTGTATTTAAATTTTGCTTTTCTTAAATTCAGAATTCTAGATCAAAAACTTTTTGAGATATATATGAGTAAATTATATGCTTGACATATCATATTTCCAAAATGTTCCTCAAAATGTCATGGAAGGTCCACAGCAAAGTTTTCTAGTTCAGACTGAAAGCCCCAATTAATTCTATTGAATATTGAGAATTCAAGAATCTGCGTGGTTGATTTTTGCTGTCTTGACACTGGATCTGTCTTCGCGCCTCTAAGTAAGTCGAGATTCTCGAAATAACATTTAACTGGTGTCTTCTTTTGACATTCTTGAAACGCCAAAAGTTAGTGCTACTAAATGGCTTTTGAAAATCCAAGAACATAGTTCAAGTGCTAGATTATCGCCAACTATAAGTCCTGGGTAAAGTGTATTTTCGGTTCTGGTTGTCAATATCAATGCCCATTTATATCTGGAATCATTCAAACTGTCGATTAATTTCTGAGATCGATCATTCCCCCAATGTGTAACCGTTAGATTCAAATAAAGCTAACTTAATAAAACTTCGTTGTAGCCGTGGCGCTGACGGTAGTGAAACGTAAGAAGCCAGTGTTGGTAGTGCGGGCCTAACGGATTGTTTACCTCAAATCATCAGAGATAAAAAATAGTGGAATATGCAACTTATTTTTGCCAGTATTAAACTTTTTGTTTCATTTCACCATTCATAAAATTATATAAGAAAGTGTCTTTCGTCAGTATGTTTAAAATGATCAAAATCTTCATAAACTCCTGGTAACTCAGACTTTCTTAAATAAAAATTTAAGTAGAACAAAACCATTTTGCTTTCTTCTTCCAATGTCATTTTGTTTTAGAGATCTTTTAGTATTAATGATATTGTCTAAAGTAATTGTAGTGGGCAGATTGCCATAAGTCCATAGATAAGTGCTTTAAATAAACTTGTGTTCAGTCCACATTGCTTGGGACGGATCACTACAAATTTATTAAATCTTTCAATTCAGCAGCATCTTCAGGACGCATTACTGAACCTATTGGGATATTTCTAATTTAAATTGGTGCTTTGAAAGCTAAATTTTCCTTTAAATTATTTTGTATTATCGTGATTTATTTCTAGGAGGCTAATTTCTCCATAAAGCTGACAAAAATTTAACTGAAGACTTATTTAAATTCAGGTAACCAAAAAATCGTGCTGTTATTTTGAACTTAAAAAAGGCACAATTTCTTTGGTTGGAAATATCATTTGAACGTAAGTTACTCGTTTCAGTGTTGAAATTAAAGTAACGAGCTATTACAATGTGGAGCTAAGTCTACACTGACTTCTTGAATGTTACGTACATTTTTGCTTTGCTCATTTCGCATGTGTTTTGCTAGAGTTTTTAAAGAACTAAGGCGGTTACAATGAATCCCACAAGCAAAACTGCTCAGGTCATAAGAATGTTTTTTTTTTCGTTCGAATGCAAAATAAAAAAGTTAAATTGAAAAACGTTGCATATCTTATATTAAATTCATTTTGAAATTTCAGTTTCCAATATATAAATATGATTGCATCCAAATAAATTATTTTTGCGAATGATATTTAAATCATTAATTAACAGACAAAACTGTGAGTTGCATTCGCGATCAGAAGTGCTCAAGCCGTAGAAATATTTTTCGATAAAAATCCAGATAATTTGGATGCAGTTGGGTAGTTCAAATCTGGGGCGTGAAAATCTTGGAAAGCATGAGTCAGCTGCACGCTCATGATGTTATTGAATTTATAAAAAGACGATCCGCGTAGTACACGAAAAACTCATCTGCTTTGGAAGAATAGAAGGCCACGACAGCACAAGTGGTAGTTGTAATGTTTCAACTGTATACAAACATCAATTTTATTAATTGCGGTTCGTAACTCTCCGTGTGTAGAATAAAATACATAAAGCTATTTCTTTGAATCTACAATGGTCTTTAAACGAATTTCTTATTTGTTTCCTGAAGAAGAACATTATTATTGCTGTAGGCACCAAAAAATGGCATGCAGATAAAAATATCACAGTATTCTTTTCATCTGCAGGTAAGAGATATTAAAATTGATTAACTACTTAAGGTTGTTTAAAGTATATATATATAATTACCTTCAGAACTGCAGGATCTTAAGCTTTAAGTTGTGAGCTATAAACTTCTTTGACTCTGCTTTCGCTAAAGGAGCAGATTTGTGAATATTTAAAGGTATTTCAGTTGGCCTTAAATCGGTATCGTTATTAGCAGAGCTCGCAAATAACTATTGACCGTTTTCGTTTGTCAAAAATAACTTAATTATATACGGACATGAGCAAAAAAGTCAGGGAACCGTTCACACTCGTCTCTTGAATATATCGGTCTGCTCAGAAGAACAACCAATTTTAATTGTTGCCTTTGCTCTACTCATTGCAGACCGTTTAGACGCGAGCGAAAAATAAGAGATCATTTGCATTTATGCGCGTGTGGTATTGTGCGAATGAAGGCGTTCATAGGCTACGAGGCCGCGCAATAAACACAAACATAGAAAAAGGGCGTTTGCTGTAGACCGTTCGTTTTTGCTCATCTGCTGACAGTAATGTGCGAGCGCTCACTCGGATCACAGCTCTCTGAATGTTGTTATTGAATGAGCACAACTAGAGTAGATTAAGTACGTGCAAAAAAAAGTAATGCACAGGGAGAACGGATATCATTTTATACCCGTTACTCGCTTAAAATATATATTCTTGATCAGCATCAACAGCCGAGTCGATTTAGTTCGTCTGTCCGTCTGCCTCTGTCCGTCTGTCTGTCGTCTTGTCCGTCTGTCCGTCCGTCGTCCCGTCCGTCTGTAGACACAGATCTCAGAGATGGTAAGAGATAGAGGTTTGAGCATGTATGGGACAAATGCTTATCTGCAGGCAGAATATTTTTTCAAATTTTGCCAGCCCTCCCGCCCCCACAATTTTGAAAAAAAGTTAGTCCCACAGTTTTCAGATTGAATATTCTGAGAATAGTTGGCGTAGGGTAATATGTATCGGTTTGCCGAAAGAAATGATAAAGATCGGATGTGCGGTTCTCAAGTTATGAGCAAAAAAGTGGATCTGAATCACTCCCGGCCATCCCCGCTACCCTAGAAATGCCCACTTTGGATGGTCACAACTATACGGCGTACACTCTTAGAGCGTGAGCTAGAGAGAGAGAGAGAGGGAGAGAGAGAGAGAGGAAGAGTATATTGTAGTCGGGCTTGAGATAACTTACTCTCACTCGTTTAAGGTTATAAGTTGAAAGGTTTTAAACGGTTAAAATTAATGTTTACTTTTGAGCTTACTGATTACAAAACGTATTTATATATTTGGGTGTAGCAAACATAGAAAATCGAGGTAAAATATCGTAGTAGAGTAGACGAACAATAAGAACGTATAAAAAAAACAGTTCCGATGTGTTCCAGAAATCTCTAGAGATTTAGGGGTCAGTTGTTTTTGAAAACAACCAATCCAAATGTCGGTGTTCCACAAATGTCGGAGATTTCATTTTTCGGAGTTAGCTTCGGAGTCGCTGGCAAAAAACAGCTGACTGGAAGTTATTGCGTTGTGGCTGCCACGGCAGGGTTGTCGGCTTCAAAATAATTTAAATAAATGTTGAATTCAAATTATTTCAAAAGTTTGTAAACCAAATGCTGAAAGCATTTTTGATATGCACTGAGTTCCAAACTAATAAATAATTTTTAAGCCAATAATACTCTATTTTATCGCGTTAAGAATTAAAATAAACTCTGACCCGCCAAGTAATTATTTTGTATTGACAACCCTGTTGCTTACAAGTGAATGGAGTGCACAAAAATAAATTCAAAAATGCCCGGTTGCATTAATTGCTTTGTATATTGCTAGGAGCAGACGAGGGAAACAAAATCGTTGCAAGAGTTTCAGAAATGATGCAATCCTTTTTTATTTTTGACAGAGTAAGCTGTTTTTCTGCCGAGATATGCAACTGCTGTTCCATATGGCATTACTGCTTTTTCATCCAGAGTTCAATGTAGCCACCATAAAATCATCCTACAACTTTTAAAAATCAAAATAAATGTAAAAAGTGAAGTTGAAAGTTACACCGCTGACAACTTGTCTTCCATTTCGTGGTTTGAAATTATCGCCGACATAATTTATCGATAGGTTTATTTTCGATACTTCATTGAATTAACCTATTAAATCATATTTTATTACACTGCTCATTTATCCACATAATCTTGTTAAATTTGTACTTCGTTTAAGAGCATAAAACTCTTAATTTTGAAAAGGAAAATTAGAACTCCGAAAACTTTATTGTCATAATTAGAAGAAGTTGGCAGGTTTGCTCATTGTTGCTTTCTGCTGCTGTCAGTCTTTTGCATTGTTTTGCTGGACAATATTTTTAAATTAAATTTTATTACTTAAAACCCATTAAATCTTTAATAATATTAATGCAATTCGATCAGTTAAGCATTCAAGTTTAGTTCCTCATTATTAGATTTGACTCAAATCTCTTTTATTAGCAAAACATGGGCCAAATGTCGCCACAAAATGTAACATTTGAAAACAACCAAAAGAGATTTTGGGAACACCGACAATTGCTTTGGGTTGCTTTCGGGTTGTTAGAGGTTTGTAGAACACGGTATATAAAAAAAATAATAAAATTTTATCTTCTCCAATAAAATTAAATATAATCAATATATACATATTTTTTTACAGTCTAGATTTCCAAAGACCCAAATATTTTAAAAATAAATTTAAACAATATCTTAAAGTAAAATAAAATTTAATATTTTTAATATTTATTTTTCACTTCATGGAGTCACATTCTTTAGTCAAAATATTAATTAAATTATAAAGACCTCCAGGTTGTTTTTAATGGGTAAATAGTAAGTTTCGTTATCCTGAAATCAGTTATACATTAAACGAGAGCAGTGGCACGAGAAAGCCAAGCTTACTTTATTAATAGTTCACATATTATATAAAAAGATTCATTTGTAATCTAAAAGTTTAGTGTAATATAGGAATTTTAGGAAGATTTTAAGGATTCTTTTTATAAGGACTAAGGAGCTTTAAATTAATATCAGTTAGTCTTGTGGCAAGACAATAAGATATTACGACCTCAAATATTTTCTAAGTCCACCCACTTTAATGCGGGGCCGAAAGGGATAAGAAGAGTTTGTCATCTTCCTATATACCTATATTCATGATACACATGTCAATTTTAGTTAAGATTCCTTTAAAAAACTGACGGAGAAGCTTGCATAGAAAATATGTGATGGATGGACATTTACCACAACAACTGGGCCCATCATGCTGAGTCAAGAATATTTAGATTTGATGGGGACGAAAAGGACGTCTTCTGTGCGGGCTATGCTGTGACGGGCTATGTAGCGAAAAAAATTTATTTAAATACAAATACCTTTAACTCTGTTGGAAATAGCTCAACTATTTCAACAGCAGTGATTTGAAACTTATTTTGGTTTCCAGTCAATTACGTTAGACACAAGTGGTCACAAATAATCCCACAAATAGCTTTACGGGATGCTGCTGCTCTAGGCTTCCATAATGCCGATAATGCGCTTCAATGGACTTGAAGACCCCAGACTGTCTTAATATGCACGAGCGCTCACCTAACAAAAATATAGAATTTTATTATAACCATATTTAATATTCTTTTGTACAATATATCTTTTCCCTGGACAGGATTGGTTGGGAGGGATTTTCACCTTTTCATCGTCGCCGTTCTGAAAAATTAATTTATGTTACAAGATTCATTAAAGGATCTAAAAATTGTATGTGTCGGGTGTTCAGAGAGGACGCTTTAGTCATGTACATGATACAACTAATATAGGTATGTTATAGCAGCTAATTTCACGGGCTAAATAAAAAAAAATTAGCAGGATGAGAAGCTTCCCAGCTGATTATTTCGTGGTGTGAACGAGCGTGAAGTTAAGCTGCTCCGTGTAAGCAGGCGAACGCTGTCGTCATCAATTCCGTGCTCTGCAAAAACATAATACAATTTAGTTTAATATTTGTTCATATTATCCATGCACAGCTGGTTTATTACCTTGGAAGCATACTATACAGCTTCTCGTACTTTAACTCTCGTAGCAAGATCCCATGTCTAAAATGTAATTGTAATAAATTGTCACAATCCCGATTTCTTCTTCATAAAACACAAGGAAGCGAGACGGACACACATATTCATACATATGTAACTATGTTGCACTTATGTACAAAATTCCTAGAATGTTTTTTACTTAAGGTCCGTTCACGTCTTAATTTGCAGTTGGAAATATATTTCAAGTTTTTTAAAACTTGCCAACATTTGCAGAAAGCACCGTCAATAACTTAGAATTTCTTTTTAGAGAAGTTATAGAGAAGTTACAGAGCAGTTACAGAGAAGTTGGAGGAGTTCAGAGAATTACAGAGACGTTATAAGAAGTTACAAGAAGTTACAGAGAAGTTACAGAGAAGTTACAGAGCAGTTACAGAGAAGTTACGGAGAAGTTACAGAGCAGTTACAGAGAAGTTGTACAGAGAAGTTACGGAGAAGTTACAGAGAAGTTACAGAGAAGTTACAGAGAAGTTACAGAGAAGTTAAAGATAAATTACAGAGCAGTTAAAGAAAGTTACAGAGCAGTTACAGAGAAGTTACAGAACTACGCAACTCACTCACATATGGGCATTTCCACTGAAAGGTTCACCGAGATTGAAAAAAATTGTTTTTAAAATTTTTTCTTAACGCTAACATTGAAAATAAAAATCCAAATAAATCTTAAAATGTAAGTAAAGCTTTTCTGATTCTTTACTATAAAAAAATTAGCCTGAATACCGAAGAAATGTCCATTTCATATTAGCTTTTTTAAGGTATCGCGTGTATAAATGTCGCGTTCTTCATAATATTAAAGCTTGTAAAAACAAAACTAATGTAAATAATTGCGTATGATTGCACTAAATAAAAAGCTGCATTATTCCCCCTGTATTTAAAAAGTTAACTGCTTTAAAATGTTTATTTAACTATCGTAAATTTATGAATTTTTTGAGGCAGTCGAAAACGGCGTCCATTTTTGTCGCGTGATAAATCCCATGATTTTTAAAGTATATTTTTATCGTCAAATCGATTGGAAACTGCCCTTTGCACTAATTATACTGCTATCAAAATTCTATAAATGAAATAAATCAAAAATTCGTTTTGTTTTCTATATTTTTTGCATTTTAAAAGCGTACAATTGTCGCGTTCGCGACTGTGGAAATGCCCATATCTATGCAACAGGTTATCATATACCTACAACAGTTTTACGTAATATGTGAGACTTCAGCATAGGTTATACACACCTAGCTTTTTTACAGGTTAGGTGATACCTTCAATAGGTTATTGGGCTGAACTATAATAGTTACAGAGGTTACAGAGAAGTTACAGAGCAGTTACAGAAGTTACACAGAAGTTGCAGAGTTAAGTTACAGAGTCAGTTACAGAGTTGCAGAGTTACAGAGAGAAGTTGCAAAGTTACAGTGAAGTTGCAGAGTTGAGAAGTTACAGAGAGTTACAGAGCGTTAGAATTACAGAGAAGTTACAGAGTCAGTTACAGAGTAAGAAAGTTACAGAGAAGTTACGTGAAGTTACAGAGCAGTTACAGAGCAGTTAGAGAGACAGAGAAGTTACAGAGAAGTTAAAGAGTTTAGAGGAGTTACAGTTACAGAGAAGTTGTAGAGAAGTTACAGAAGTTACAAGAAGTTAGAGAGAAGTTGCAAGAAGTTACAGAGAAGTTACAGAGAGAAGTTACAGAGTTAAAGAGAAGTTACAGAGTCAGTTACCAGAAAGTTACAGAAGCAGTTACAGAGCAGTTACAGAGAAGTTACAGAGAAGTTGGGAGCAGTTAAAGAGAAGTTACACAGAAGTTACAGAGAAGTTACAGAGAAGTTATAGAGAAGTTACCAGGAAGCAGTTACAGAGAAGTTATGAAGTTACCTTGAAGTTACAGGCAGTTACAGAGTGCAGAAGTTACAGAGAAGTTACAGAGAGTTACAGAGAAGTTACAGAGAAGTTGGAGAAGTTACAGAGAAGTTACACAGAAGTTACAAGAAGTTACAGAGTTGCAAGTTACAGAGTTACAGAGAGTTACAGGCAGATTTTGAAGGGGTTACAGAGCAGTTACAGAAAGTTACAGAGCAGTTGCAAAGTTACAGAGAAGTTACAAGAGAAGTTACAGAGTTACAGAGAAGTTACAGAGAGTTACAGAGTTACAGAGAAGTTACAGAAAGTTACAGATCAGTTATAGAGAAGTTGCAGAAGTTACAGAAGTTACAGAGCAGTTGCAGAGAAGTTACAGAGAAGTTACAGAGAAGTTACAGAGCAGTTACAAGAAGTTACAGTTACAGAG
>JAEIFU010004456.1:0-14612 GCA_018904235.1 Lordiphosa stackelbergi | reverse complement strand
AATAAGAATGAGGACTATTAACGCTGCCAACAACAACAAGCAAAGCACAAATTATTAGGCCAGACGGAGAAGCGGAAAGATTTCTTGATTAAGTTGTTTGGGAATGTGGGGGTCACAACAGAAGGCGACTCAACCGGCATGAATGTCGCTTTTGTCTCTGCGTTCTGACATTTCACTTCTTCACTGTGTTCGCGGGTGTGGAAGTGCGTGTGTGCAAGGACCCCCGGTCGCTCAGCTGGCACCAAATTTCAAGTCAATAAAGCATACTGATTAATGCCAATTTGTTGTTGTGTCTTTTATAAATGCGCCAAAAGTGTCCTTTAAACAAATATCCCTAACTCCCGCCATACGACACATACGACCTTGCTCCCATCATTTTATTGAAGTCCCGCCTGCACAGCATTTAAGCTGTTTTAAGTCGCTTAACACACAAAAAAGCGCGAGAGAACCCTTCAAAGAAGGCAAGTCGTTTGGTTAACATCTCTATAAGAAATTTTTAATGGCCCTAAATCAAAAATCACTTAAAACCTGGCTGAAAAGCAAAATGGGGGAATAACTTACGTTTTTCAAATAAATTAAAGCAACAACCTTAAAAATAGAATTAAATTGGGTTATTATTATTTTTTTTTTAGTATGAATAAACAAATTCGAGTTCATTAAGGAAACCTCTTGTGAAAGGTGAAATTTTAACGGGATTAAATTATTTTGCTTCTCTGTGGCTTTGTGTATATTTTAAAATTACACAAGCCTAGAAGGTTTTAGATTTTGTGAGCGCTGGAATAATAAACGGTTTGGTTTCCAAATGATTTCTAAGTACTTAGTAAGGCTGCAATCCTTTGAAAATTCTTGGGGAGGTTCGTTGTAAAACTTAGTTCCGTTCTTTTTCCCGTTTCTCGAAGCCCTGGAGCAAGGTTTTGGTTCGAACTTTGTTCGCTTTAATATTGAAGAACAGTTTCGATTTATTAACACTTATTTTTCAAAATAATTTAAAATAATGCAATTTATAATTTATCAAATTCATTAGCTGGCATTTACAACTTTGAGAACCGCTTAGTTTAAGTTAATAAGCATTCTATCTTCTAGAAGAGGTTCATCTATACTTAAGCTTTATATGAAAAGGACTGAGTTGCTGGAACAGCAAGTACGGTTAACGCCGTATTGTTTAAGTGCTAGTTATTTTTTTACCTTCCACAATTTTAAAACATTGGCTCATGTATTGCAGAATAGTTGAAAAATCTGTAACATCATTTACAGATTTGATATTTTGTGATTTTATATATTTTGTGCCGGTCTTTGCTGTCAAGTCGCTTAGGAATTCCCAAACGATTATAGCAGCTCCGTCATGGAGTAAGAGTCGTTGGGGCCAGTACAAGTAGGCGAAGATCGCTGACGATTTGGTAGAGATACCAATGAAACAGCTGTACGATTAACTAGCCTCCTTTGTGGTGCGTTCTGTTCCTGCTTTTGATGTTGGTGCAAGCATAACGAGACCTAGAGCCAGCTTAATTTTGATGGTTTATTATAAATTTTTTATTGCTTTCTACTGTTTTCAAAAACTACTCTTCTTCGCAATCAGAAGTTGATTCATTTAAAGGTGAATTTATTTTTGGAACTTCATCATGTCTGTAATTTGCTGCTGCATTGCACTGCAGCCCATATTGGTAACGTTTATCGCCATATAAAAAACTGGCAGAAATATATCATGCTCCAAGGGTATATAAACTTCGGTCGAGCCGAAGTTAGCTTTCCTCTATTTTTTTAATTTCTTACCTCTCTCATTGGTTTTGGCATGTATTGAGCTACCTACAGAAGCAAAAATAATCGAAAAAAATGTTTGGGTTTGTGAAGAAATACAATTTTTGTTTTGTTCTTTTTGTTCTTTATTTTGACTCATTTCGAAGAAGGTTGATGAAAGAAAAGCGATTACAATGAAATTTTATTGTGAAATATAATACGATATTTATTCTGGGATCGCTGGAAGGCAAGCAAAACATGTATATGCGGTTTTTGAGTGCTGTTGGCACACTGGATTATTGCATGCAGTACAGAAAAAACGAGTTTTTCGACGAAGTTTATCGCCTCCTTGTAAACAAAGACGACAATCTCTCTTCGCTGTGAGTGTATCGGCTTTTTGTGCATTATAATATAGAATGGCCACTGGTTTTTTTGTTTCGCCTTCACACGCTTTATTATATTATATACATTATATTCCATATGTTTTTATACATTTTGTATAGGTCCAGCCAGACCCGAGGTGTACAACCGAAGGTGTAACTTTTAAATCCTTTTTTTCGTCCTGTTCTAGGATCCTTTTTAAATCCTCATATGCATAAATCGATAGAGAATTAAATTTTAGGAAGCTACCTGGAAGGCCGAGTCGCTAGCTATAATAGAAATGTGTTAAATTTACGTTCAAAGTCGAAAAAGGTCTGGCCAAACCCGGGTGTACAACGGAGGGTTATGGGGTTCGGTTCAGGACCGGTTTGCAGCCTTGATTAGCTTTATGTGCTTAAAAACAATACTGAAAAACCAAACACAAAGTTTGGATAATGAAAAGAGCAAAGGTTAATGAAAAGAGCAAAGATAATAATTTTCTAATGATTATAAGCAGTGTTGCAAGCCGGTTCTGAACCGAACCGAATCGTAAGCTGATAAACCGAACAGCAAACCGAACCGATTCCATGGTTAGATGACAGTAGTTGGTAAATAGAAGGTGTATTTTTCAAGAACTTTTATTTTGTTGGTCTCTGTGGACCATATGCTTTTCATCAAATATCACATAAATAATAAAAATACAATATTTTTAAGGCTAAGGTCCCACATACGAATATTTTGCGGAAAATTTTATAAAAACTTGACAGATATGGCCGAAAAGTTCCCTAATTTGCTCTATTTTTATACCCTTGGAGAGGGTATATTAAAATTGTCCGGATGTTTGGAACGCATAGAAGGAAGCATCTCCGACCACATAAAGAATATATATTCTTGATCAGCGTGACGAGCTGTGTTGATATAGCCATGTCCGTCTGTCCGTCCGTCTCAAGTGGACGAAACGGCCATTCTAGTGCGAAATTAACAACTTCCAAAGTAAATGAGATAATCGCAATCTGTTTTTTTCTCTCTAGGAATAAAAGGAATAAAAATAAATAAAAAATAAAGTTTAATCTTTTTTTTTTTTTTAAATTAAAAACAAAAAAATTTTTAATTTCAAAAAGATTCCACAACTTTTTTAAGGTTGAAAAAATATAAATAAAACAACACTTAAAAAAATTTTTAAAAACTAAAAAATTTTTTTGCAAAACTTCAAAAAGATTGCCTATGTTTTATATAATATAGCTTTCATATAACAGAAATTATTCGTAATCCGAACTGTCAGAATTCTCCGAAATCGATGTTGCTCCAAATCAGTTTCCAGCCGTTTATTGACAAGGGAAGCTTACAAAATCCAGATCAAGTAAATACTTTTCGCAGAGAACATTAAAGCACTCTGGGAAAGTGATGTTATAAAAGGATCGGAAGAAACTAGAAGTGCGTTAAAAACTCCTTCCATTGTATTTTTCTAGTGGACTTTCTTTGTGGTGCTCGCGGTCATTTCGGTAATCCTTTGTTTCTGGCTTCAAGTGCTTCCTCCGACATCATTTCAATGTTAAGGAGAATGATATCTGCACCATGAAAAAAATTTATTACAAGCCTATTAGTAAAGCTTCGCTAAATTAAAAAAAATTAAAAAATGCGGGAATTAATTAAAAAGCACTTGCCAAAACATATCTTGTGTTTGATAGCTCACAGCTGTTCAGCTATATATCGGAATGCTTTGCGATAAACTTTTATAAGCTAGTCAAAGTATCGGTAATCGGTAATATATAATATAAAATTAACGCTTCTTCAAATTTGAGAAATTGAATTTCAACGCGCTAGAATGGACGTTTCGCCCACTGTACGTCTGTGTGATGTATTGACGGCCTAGAACTTTTTGAACAGCTGTATTTAAGAACTTTTTTTTTTGGAATTTAGTAATCTGACCAAGGCTGCAAACCGGTCCTGAACCAAACCCCTTAGAACCTGTTCGGTTCCGGGTTTTTGGGTCCGACGAAACGGACCATGAACCAAACCTCAAATTTTTGGACTCCTCGAACCTGAACCCGAACCGGACCACTTTTTAGAAAAAATTGGTTCGGTTCAACAAATTAAGTAGTTTTCAACGACACATACAAGAGAAGAGAAGTCAAGAAACGAATTTGGATCGAGCATTAAACTTTTAAATACAACTGCAGAGCATAAAGGGAATGCAACTATGAAAATATACGGGGTGCCAAAAAACCTCTTCCAACCAAATTCCAACCGAATTCCAATTCTTAGGTGCTACAGAAATTTCTATTGGTTGGCTTCAAACCTCTAATGTTTTGTTAAGAGTTTTTGCAAAGCTCTTTTCTCACTAGCGCCTTTTGTCGAAGTGGCGCCCTCTACAGCTAGCGGATTAAGGGCTAGCGGATTGAGGGCTGGAAACAAATTCCTCATGTTTGGCGCCAACAAATTTTAAAATTTTGCACTATATTGGTGGAGAATGCGACTTAAAATTGAATTATTATTTAAAAAATGCATCATTAAACATATAACACAATCAAAAAATTCCAGTGAATCATACATCGAGACAAACGCTGCGGGCGAGCTTCCAACTAGATTTTCTAATTAGAAAAATCTTGTTTACCACTGTCGCAGAATGGGTCATTGAATGAATATGACTTTTGTTCAAAAGATCAACAAAATTTTGATTTTGTAAAGTATATTTTGGGTGTGTGTGCGGTTTTGTTATTATTTTTTTGCTTCTTAATGCCCAAAATGCGGAAAAGCCGTCATATAAAAAGGAAAATACGATGGCACAACAACAATCGGGCTTAAAAATTGTGAATCTGTGTATAAATTTAATTTCCCTCCTTTTTTCATTCCTTATTTTCCTCACATAATCAAATTTTTAAACGCAAGCGATTTAAGGGCTGCCGCTGCTCGAGGGGTTTTTGCTGTTGCTGCTGCTGATGCGATGACATATGAAATATTAACATGGAGGCTGGGCCAGGACGACGAGTCGCGCAATTTGCCATCAAGCGTAAAAACAAATTTGCTTTAACGAGGCATAGCGGCGGCCGAAAAAAAGGAGATGGAATGGAATGAAAGGTGGTTGCCTGCTGCCAGTTTGTATATAAATTAGAACACATCAAAAGTTTGTGACATTAAATTTTGTTCCTCCCAACACACACACACTCACACACACACACATATGCCGATTGGCGCACAGATAAATGTTTTAGCAAAATGAAGATGACGATGACAGTAATGATGCCACGCACAGACCGAGACCCCGAAAACTGAACCTGAACCCGAAACTGAAACGCCAACGCGGTCACGGGGTTGGGTTGATTAAACGTCTTGTGTGTGTGCGTGAAACTGCAATGACGGCGACCCAAAAAGTCGATTACACCTACACACGCAGACACTTTTACACACACACATGTTAATGCAATGCCTTCACGTATGCCATTACGTTACGCATACGCCGCGTGTTCTTGCCACTTGACTTTTGCAGTCACGAATTTGCTTGAACAAACTCCTTGGCATGCTCCACCGCTAGCCCCATCGTCTTCTGTTAGCTCAGCCATGGTTCGCTGGTTTATCGTTGTTACTGTAGCTGTTCCTGTCAGCCTTTTTCCTTACTTTGTTTTTGTTGTGGTTGAATCCTGTGGCACACCCGAAAGGATTTTTCAAGGGATTTTCTTAGTGCTGGATGAAATGATATTAATATGTAAATGAACATACTTTGCTCTCTAATTGAGAACACATTTTAAGCCATAGTTTTCTACAGAGATACATAAACTTGGAATCGAAGCAACAAGCATCTCTTCCCTCTGTTCCATACAATCTCTTAGTCTGGGGCTTAGAGATGAAAGCTTTGCTGGCAGTTACTTTTAAATTTATATAAATACCAACGCTCGCAAAGCCGCTTCTGAACCAGTAAAATATCTAACTCCATGGACCAAGTTTCCAGTTCATAGCCTTAATTATTTCTGAGATATGGCCGTGAAACACTTTTAAGCCGGTTCAAAATCCTCCAACTCTAAACTACCAGCTAACACACCAAATTGCAGGTTTGTACTCAGAAAAACAAAATGGCGGGAAATTTTTAATCATCACACTTCTGATTTGATTCCGAACTTACTCATTGTATATTTTGGTTATTGACGAAAACGTTTAAAAAGCGTTAAAAAATTTAATTTTGCTATAAAAGTACAAGTAAGAGTGTTGCGGTCGAGTGCCCGGACAGCAAAATACCCAGTACCAAGTAATGTGGTACCTATGGCTTTGAATTCCTTTTATTTATTTTTATACCCGTATATTTACATCAACACGAGACGATATAGCTTGTCCGTCGTCCGTTGCTATGAACCTAGATCTCAGAGTGGTAAAAGATAGAGGTTTGACAGTATGGGACAAATGCTTCTTTTACTGCACCAGATCAAGTTTGTTTCAAATTGCCACGCCCCTCCCGCCCCCGCAATTTGGAAAAAGTTATACCCTACAGTTTTAAAGAAGGACAACGTACCTTTTAGAGATAGTTAGTAATTAGCGAATCGATTTGCCGAAATGATAAAGATCGGATGAACGGTCTCGTTATGAGCAAAAAGTGAACCACAGCCCCTCCGCTACCACCCTCCACCTAATAAAATGTTGCATACTTTTGGATGGTCACATAAGGAACACTGGAACACGTTAAACATGTTTTTTCATGAGTAACGGTTTATCGAAGTCGGTTAGAGCCGACTTTAACTTACGCTCTCGTTTAATTTGTTGAAATAAATGGGGAGGCGCACTTGCATTTTCTCGGTGTTTTTGCTCGGATCTTATTGTGGTATACAGAACAGATAGATATTGGGCCTAACTTAATATATATTAAGTCACTAGGTTGAAACTTAAAAATTGTAGCTCTAACAGTTCTTCGCGGTTAGAAGGAGAAAGAGGAGGAATTAGCCAAAACTGAAGCAAACTTGATCTGGGTACGATATACACCTACATATTTACATGCAAACATTTGTGGCTCTACCTCTTAAAGTCGGTGAGATCAACGCGTTTATTCCGAGAGAGAGAGAGAGAGGGAGAGACAGTTTTTTCGCTGTTAAAAGATAGAGGAGTTGGAATTTTCCAAATCTGAAAAAAACTCGATGTGGGTACAGTATACACCTACATACATGCCGAATATTGTGGCTCTATCTATTACAGTCTCTGAGATCGACGCGTTCATACAGACAGACAGGCGAACATGGCTAAATCCACTGGGCTGTTGATGCTGATAAAGAATATATACCCATACTTTATGGGGTGGGATGTGCTTCCTTCTGTCTGTT
Organism: Lordiphosa stackelbergi; assembly: GCA_018904235.1. Lineage (NCBI taxonomy): Eukaryota > Metazoa > Arthropoda > Insecta > Diptera > Drosophilidae > Lordiphosa > Lordiphosa stackelbergi. The sequence goes on along the minus strand of JAEIFU010004456.1, from coordinate 7,218 downwards.
ACATACATTTTTATACAGGGTATAAAAATAATATTGAAGCAACAAAAACAACAAGAAATTAAAAGAAAACCCCGCCTATTTAGTGCTGATGTTTATGTGTGCTCGTGGCTGTCTAATGTACACGAAATTATTAGTCTCCAACAACAAAATCTTTCAAATCTGAAAACCACCAATGCATATATAAGGTTGTCAAAAAAGTCTTGCGGTATTTTTATTGAATTTTCAATTGTTCATAAAATTGGTTATAATAATGCGATTTAAGTCAAATATGCGCCGTTTTGTTCGATGACGAGTTCCCAACGAGATGCCAACTTCATAATGCCCCTCTTATAGAAGCTCGCTTCCCTATTGGCAAAAAACTCGGAGAGCCAATTTTCACAGGACTCTCTTGTGGCCAACTTCCGACTACCAAGCTCGTTCGCCATGGACAGAAATAGGTGGTAATCACTTGGTGCGAGATCCGGACTATACGGTGGATGCAAAAGAACCTCCCATCCGAGCTCCCGGAGCTTCTGGCGCGTCACCAAAGATGTGTGTGGCCTGGCGTTGTCCTGATGGAAGACAATTCGGCCTCTGTTGATCAAAGATGGCCTCTTCTGCATGAGTGCTGCATTCAAGCGGTCCAGTTGTTGGCAGTACAGGTCCGAATTGAGCGTTTGGCCATAGGGGAGCAGCTCATAGTGGATGATTCCCTGCCAATCCCACCAAACACACAGAAGAACCTTCCTGGCCGTCAATCCAGGCTTGGCCACCGTCTGGGCAGCTTCACCGCTTTTCGACCACGACCGTTTGCGCTTCACGTTGTCGTAAGTGACCCACTTTTCATCGCCAGTCACCATCCGCTTCAAAAACGGGTCGATTTTGTTGCGATTCAGAAGCGATTCGCATGCATCCATACGGGCAAAAATGTTTTTTTGCGTCAAGTCGTGGGCACCCATACATCGAGCTTCTTTTTGAATCCAAGCTTCTTCAAATGGTTTATAACGGTTTGATGACTCATGCCCAGCTCTTGGCCGATGCTACGGCTGCTACTATGCCGGTCTCTTTCGATCAATTCAGCGATTTTATCGCAATTTTCGACGACAGGCCTTCCGGACCGTGGCGCATCTTCGATCACCTCTGCACCAGAACGAAAACGTTGAAACCATCGTTGTGCGGTGGAAATGGAAACTGTATCGGGTCCATAAACTGCACAAATTTTATTGGCAGCATGAGATGCATTTTTTGCCTTTATCGTAGTAGTACTGTAAAATATGCCGTATTTTCTCTTTATTTTGCTCCATGTTTGCGACGCTATAACTCACGAACGACTAAAAACAAACAACAATAAATCAAACACGTGTTAGCGCGTGAAAAGAGCTTTCCAAAAAGCTCTAGCGTGAACCGATGCGACGAATACAACTAGAACTACGCGCTTGCAAAGACAAGCTTGCGGAAATACCGCAAGACTTTTTTGACAACCTTATATTTGTTAATTAAGAAGAGACAAAGGACTACCAATTATTTTTTCTGCGATTTTTTATGTTAGCAGATAATTTTTTTAAAATTATTAAATTTGTATTTTAATAAAAACTTTCCTAATTCTGCGTAATAATTAAAACCTGCTGAACCACAGCGCCCCTCAGTTATGGAGTTGCCATCTGTGTACCAACATTGGCACCAACAAGGGCTTAGAGTTGTCAAGTTATATTTTATGATTGGCGCAAAATATTTTTTAAATTTTGCATCTTATTTTGAGACTATGACTTAAATTTGAATTAGAATTTAAAATGCATCATAAAACATATAACCCTATCAAAAATTGCATTTAAAACATCAAAATAACTCATAACTAGAAGATGGGAAATTGTTTTTGTAAGAGGGGCAACTCATTAACAAATTGGATAGAAATGTCCCATTAGCAACAAACCTTCCAACCTCGATTTTCATATAAGAAAACGAAATCTCTTGAAGTTCTGGGAAACCGACGGATTTTTCGAGCGTTTTGTAACCAACTAAGCGCCAAAATCTCTAGAGATTTCTGTGACACCCTGATTATAAAATTTTAAAAATTACCCGAATTTTGAACCGCTTGATATGCTTCCGCTAATTTAAACGTCTTCAGGATTATCTAACTCACACAAAAATACTGAACATTACTCGCTTGAATGATTGTCTAAACCCCAAATTTTTTTCAAATTTCAAGTTTCCACATTTTTTTAACCATTTGATCTACCCAATTTTATCCTCGTCTATTTGTATGATCATCTAAACTCAAATGAGAATTTTGAAAAGTGAACGATTTTTTTCGACTGTTCGTTCTATACTCACGCATTACTCAAATAAAAAATTGGTCAAACTTCGCGAATTTGGTTACCATTGGATCTACATTCTATTCTATTTTTAATATAAGTAAGAATAATCCGAGAATATTTCATGCAACCAATGCAATGGAACGAGTCCATCATCTCTTAACACAGAAAGAGTACGGAACTACAGAACTCAAGGGCTTTGAAAGCAGAGGAAGAACCAATCTGTCTTCGATTTTCAAAACATTTTCCTAGACGATCAGGAAATTCGTAGCTAGTGACACATTTACTGTACTGGCTAGAGTGTGTCTGAAATTGCAGCCAATATCTTCATATGGGTCATTCTTATCTTAACTGAGAGTTATATTAAAATTTTTATTTTTCTACTAAATCCGTAAACGAATATGTGCAAAATTTTTGGGCCGGTAATAAAATCGTGAGGATCTTGAGCTTACCACGGACAGGCATTACTAATACTGGTCACAGAGTATTTACTGCAGCTACTCAAATAATAGTTTTATAGATTTTTAAATTACTTAATTAGATTGTTGCTGAAAATTATTTATAATTTTTTCTCAGTGTTAACCACGATGATATAGTTTAAGCATAAACAAATGTCCTAAACGTAACTTACATTTTATGTTAAAAAAGATGGAGACTTTTATATTTAAAAGTTATAAATTTTTGAAGTTATAAACAACAAAAAGCTACCCCTAAAGAATGGTTGCCACCAGTCAGTTTCAAAGCTCTACGACTGAAACTCAAAAAAATGTTTCAACATCACACAGATCGGACGTCCATTTCATATAGCTGCCATACGAATGTTATGATTAATTGGATTTTGTTGGGGATTAGGTGACCAGAGTTTTGAAAAAGAATATACCAAATTCAGCATTTCTATGGCAGCTATATGATATAGATGTCCGATCTGTGTGATGTTGGCAAAAAAAGTTGATAAATATAAAGCAAAATTGCCAAGTTTCAATCACATGACTTAAAACTGACTACGTGAGAAATTTTTATTTAAGGGCATCTTTTTATTTGCTTATAACTCAAAAATTCATAACTTTTAAACCAAAAGTCTCCATCTTTTGAAAATACCCAAAATTTAAGTAATATTTGGGGTAATAAATTGTTTATCCTTAGAAGCGTATATCATGGTGGTTAACCCTTAGAAAAATTATAAATAATTTTTAGCAACAATGACTTAATATTATTAAATAGTTTAAAAATACTATTTACATTATAATTTGAGTAGCCGATAAACCAAACCTGGAGAAATCGCGTTTTTAAAAAAAACCCTCATTTTTCGATTTTCTTGACGATTTTTGAAATTGTTTCAAAAATTAACAAAAAAATTTTGAAAAACCGCTTTAATTAAAATTTAATTTTAAAATATAAATTATATTTTAATAATTTTTTTAAAATAAAAATAAAAATTTTTAACTTTATTTATAAAGTAATATTGTATAATTTTTTATAGATTAGGGGAGTCTGTTAGGTAAAATCAACTCTTTATTTGCTGTATTTAGTGCGTCCTAATGATTTTATAATCCACATGGAAAAAATAATACGATACAGAATTTTAAATATTTTCAGAATTCGAAATCAGACAAAAGGGTTTATTAATGAAAGAATGGGAATGGGTACCTAAAAGTCGGGCAATTCATCATCGAAAATATGCTGGTCATTCGCTGAGCGAAAAGGATTTGTAATTGTTAGGCGTTGTGAGTTTCTGTTGGGCAATGGATGGTTATGGTTTATACCGCGTTGCGGAACGCCACCTCTAACTACGATGTTACGACCGAAATAAATGACTCATCGAGCTCACCATCAGTTCGTCTGAGCATCAACAGCTCGGTGGTCGATCTGACACTATTGCTTATAAGATCATTTGGTATGGGACAGCGATAGGATTTGAACAACTCTACCAATTGTTGCATATGGTCGTGCCAGTTGCTTGCAGCCAAGATTTAGAATATAGAGCGCGATAGGGTGGAGCAAATACGAGCGTAGCAAGCCTGGGCACGCTGATGCTGCTGTTGGCTGGTTGATGAGGCGGTGCAGGAGGATATAGGTGCGGCAATCATGGGGCGAGGGGCGACGAGCTGTGGTGGAGCGACTTCCTTTGGTGTTAATAATGATCGCATTACTTCTGGCTGTGGTGGAGAGACTTAATTTTGGCCTAGTGGATCTATATTTTCCAGGATATTATCCATCAGCAATTCCTCCACTTAGTCCCAGGTAGTACATGTTCCGGGCTACAATTTTTATAATTGGAAACGACCAGGTTGAGTTGCCTTGGGCTACTTATCTTCTTTTGCTGGGGAAGGTCGGCCGCTTGATGTTTCTTCTGCTGCTTCTTTGGTTCGACATGGAGCTGTTGCTGGTTCTGGGTTGGTAAAGGTTTCGTCGTTTGCGGGGAAGGTCCACGCTTACGTTTGACAGCCGCCGGCGGCTGCGGGTTAGTGTTCACTTTCTTTGAATCACTTCTCGAATTGGTCTGCGCAGGTTTTGGCCTGTCGACTTTACTTGACGCACCACCATACGTATCCAATATGTCTCCCTGAAGCTGGAGAAAAGCAGACGCAGATTGACAGCCATCAGCTTTCTTCAAGACATCTTTAATCTAATTGTTTGCAAGATTAGAAATATTCTTGGACGTTTCTAGAATGTCCCTACTTACCTTCTCAATCTCTGTTTAGACATACAACAAAACATGAGACGAGACTTCGGAGCCACAATCAGCGTCAGAGGTCATTAATACTACGCAGCAGCCGATCATAAACAAGTCATCTCGTAACATTAGATTTAATTACGGCTTGACAAGGGTCGTACTTGAAGAGCACCACCATCCGGTGGTTGCTGATTAAAGATGCACGTGTGTATAATATCTATTCTTATCACATACGCATGCACCACTCTTTGCGACCAACGCAGGCAATCTCATATCAATTTGTTTCATGCACACATTGTTAGATTAGAATATTTATAAGTAAAAATCTTTAATAAAAAGAGAACCTATTCACAGGAGTGGAGTTAGCATAAATTCAAACTTACAACCGTGCTCACTTGAAGGTGTATAACTCTATACATTTTTTGGTCCTTTCGAACCGACAAGATTTACTTGAAAGACTAGTAGATCAGTGCAATGTAAAGCGTTTTCCGTGGCTTAAGACAACGGAATCAGTGGTTTTTAATTAAAAACTGTAAATTAATACAACAGGGTCTACTTCAGACCTAATTAAAAACATTTCAAACGCTAAACTAAAAAAAAAAAACTAAATCTCCAAAATGCTGTCCACGAAGGTGCTGGAATTGATGAAGATGCAGGCGGAGATCAAGAAAGATTCCACAAACTCATCAAGGAAAAGGCAGATGTTGGAGCAATCGATGAAAGGGCCGAGAAGTTCAATGCGGAACCATTCATTGTTGCTCAAATTTGAATTGTCGATCACGAATATTTCAATGATGCAGTTTTCGAAAACACGATGGGGCGAGTCAAGGCCTACAAAGAATCGCGTGTTTGAAGATTGAATTGAAAGACGAAGCAATAGGTGAAATTGCCGGGGGATCGAAAGCAATTGAAACGCAGCAAACAAGGAACTTAAATACTGTGGAAAATGATACGGACAGCATTCGATCTACGAGTTCAGTAGACGAATGGGCGGTCCAGCTGGATACCATTGGAGAGTGCTTGAAGTTGGCTATTGATGAAGCCCTCAAAAAAAACTTCGAGATTATTAACTCAGTTCCAACTCGTTAGAAGCCAAAAACAAAAATTAAGGTATTGTTGGCGGAGTTGGACGAAGCGCATAAGAAGCTGATAACAACGTACAATGTCAGCGCTTTTGAAAGCGATAAGATCGCGATCTACGAATTGATGCCATTACAATAATGGACATGCTGGATATCAAATGCAGCATATAGTTGTATCAAAGGATGTTAAGACAGCTCCGACTTCAGCAGTTTTGCCAACTGGCCTGGAAGTTATCCAGATACCGCAATTCTCAGGAGACCCAGACGAGTGGAGAGCATTCTGCCAATTATACGAGCAGTTTATTCAAAAAATGAGGATATCAGCGATGTCTGTAGTTGAATTATCTGAAGTCGTACCTCAAGGGAGAAGCAGCAATGGTAGTGGGTCACCTACTTCAAGGCGAAGCTGAAAATTACAAACTGGCCTGGGACTTAATTTACAAACGGTACGAAAATAATAGGAAAATTTTCAATAACCATTTGAACAAAATTTTGGAGCTGGAGCTGCTACGAATGACATCTCGAGAGGACATAGGCATATTTCTCTGGATACAGTAAAACTGCATTCATGTTGCCAAAAAGAAAGCTGATTTAAGTGACGAGGTAGATGTCATTTTTGCCCACCTTCTGCTGCGGAGATTCTCAACGGAAGTTCTTCAACTCTACGAGCAGCATATTAAATCAAAGAACCGGGAAATCCAACTATTAAAAGATGTGATGGAATTTATTGAGCACTCGTTCATATCGGGTAAACCCAGTTTAAAATAAGTGGTTGTAATACAATCAATAACAAAGAAATTGCCGATTCTGCTCTATGAATGGGCACGATGTGCTGAAGTGCCAAAAGCCGGAGAGCGTCGATTAATAAACGAATTGACTTTATCAGGAAGACATCGTTTGTGCTATCGCTGTTTTGGTGCACATAGTCTGGATAGACTGCAGGAAGCTTTGGAAATGCGGCAAATGCAACAAGAACCACAATACGTTGATTCATGAGGAACTAAAAAGGAGAGTGTAAACTGTCTCAAGCAAAAATGAGGGGCAGGAAACTCTATTGGCTACTGCTCTGATAAATGTCAAAGATTCGACTGGCAATTATCAAACGTTAAGAGCACTTAGGATGGAGGATCGCAAAGAACGATCATATCGGAGGAAGCTGTTCAACTTCTTA
>JAEIFU010004455.1:0-14614 GCA_018904235.1 Lordiphosa stackelbergi | reverse complement strand
TTTTTATGTTTCGTTATGTGTAATTTTGAAAATGAGTTTGGCGCTAATCGCTGGCAAATAAAGTTACGCCCATACAACCTTGACCACCCACTTTCCACCAGGGGAGTGAATTTTCCGGAAGATTGGTATGCAGTTGTTGTTGAATTTTCATATAGATCTTTGAAAATGAGTTTGAACTTGGTCGAATGAAAAACAAAAAAGTTTCATACAACAGTTTTCCGCGAATTTTCCACATTTCCCGACAAGAATTTTCCAAAATCCGTTCTTAGTACTCACTTTCAGCATAAGACAAAACTGCTGTGAAAATCTCATCTTCCTATCTCTTATTGTTTCGGCTGTGCGGCGGTCACCAGTCAGTGAGTCAGTCAGTCAGGTTGAACTCTTTTATAAATATAGATTGTTTTTTTTTTTATTAATTTCTTGTTGTTGGTTTTTAACTTGGTGTTGCAGTTTTTTCAATTTTTTTTTGCTTCGATTTAAGTTGTGATTGTTTGTTTTGAGTTGTGACATTTTTTTTTATTTGAACTGTGTTTCTTTGTAGTTGCCTTGGCAACGAAAAACGACGTCCACCTCTGCCTTGATTTATTGTGTTTATGATTACTCCCAAAATAAGAACGCCTACAAAAGCAAAATTCCTAACGCTCCCTGATCGCTACTGTGCTCTCACGCACACATTGAAATCGTGTCTCTTCAATTTTGTATCTCTGTGTTTTGCTTTTTCGCGTGCGCTCTTTTCTCTCTGCTGTAACTGTATACTAATTATATTAACGCAATTGGGACAAATGTTAAATGGTATCGATATTTACCCAAAATGTTCCTTATGCTGACCATATATTGTTGCCAGTAAATAATTTCAAAATTCACAACAAATTTTTAATTTTACATACATAGCAGACAAGTGTCTTTGTTGTTTTAGATTGTTTTAAAAATAAAACTAAGAAGCCTTAGAGAAATAAGTATATATATATATATCCCAACCCAACTTTGTTAGTTTCAAACCAGTCTGAAAAAGTCTCTCTCGATTTAAATAGTAAAAAAAAATATCTGGAGAAAGTCTAAAAAAAAATTTAATTGCCTTCATCATGGCTTCATGGCTTATTTGCAAAATGATGCCAGGACTCGATTTCTGTCGCTCTCGTTGGATGAAACAATACGCCGATTGCATTATACACCCATCTTGGAAATCGCCACTAACAGTTTTGAAGCGTTGGACTAGCCCGGCTGACATTATTGATGACACCCGTCCAGAGTGTGTTAAGCTGATGGAGTATTTTTCCACACAGACCGATGAAAATCAAAACATGCCAGATGACAAAGGGATAGACACCAATTTCATCTACAAATCTGTGCGCTTCTTATTATGTTGCTTTATAATTTTTTTTCTGACTCGCATTATTATGGATCTGTTTAATGGTTTGCGTGAATATTTTAAAAAAATTCAGAATTTAATTTAATTGGTTTATTGAACAATCTATTGTCACATTATTAAATCAAAATAGAAATTGCTTGGGTTATAAGAAACCTTTTCTTAATTTATTGAATAGGGACGGGCATAGTTACTATTTTTGATCCTCTTTGGTATTTTTCCGCGATTGAATGACTTGTCAGTAACGGAAAGTGGTTTAAAACGACTCTTATGATCTTGACCATATTCTTTAGCATTGGTCTTCCATGGTGTTTATCGCGGTTAAGTATCGTCAAATTCATGGCAATGTTATTAGTGTGGTCATTTGTAAACTTGAAAAGCAGTTTCTTAAGTATTTAGCGGTCTTATTACCATGGAGATCCGTTAGCTTCAAATTGCGCTCATGCATTGATCCTTCCAGGATTTTTCACTTGAACCTTTGATGTTAACGTTCTTCATTTTTACGAAAACCCATTTTTAATCCTCTTTGGTATTATGTCGTAATTAAATTTTATTAAATGTGAAGAACATCAAAAAAAAATTAGAACAAAGACCCACACCCCGACGAAATAGAAAAAAAATAAAATAAAAACAAAAAAATAAAACAAAAAAAACGAAACATGGGGTAAATAAAAAAAAAAAGAAATAAAAAAGCCACCGCCACACGCGCCTCAAAGAAACTCCCCGGGGGGCGCCAAATAACCAAAAGTACAAATAATCACAAAACCAAAGGGGGAGGTTAACCAAGAAAACATGAACAAGCGGTACAACGTAAAGTGCAGTATCCAGCATTTTCGGCATGGCTGGACTTAGTTAGAGGGGAGCTGCGCTACCAAGAGCAAGTTGAAACCCAATGGTCCAGACATAGTTATTGCTTCCGGGTTCTTCAGCAATTTCCACGTCTTACCATCAAAGCGATCCCATTTACAAAACTATGGACTTAAACTGGTACAGACCATCCGTGATGATCTACTCTTCATAAAAAAGCATTGTACGTACTCTTTGCTCAAATATCCCCGGCCCGTTGCTGTTGTGGGAGGCGCTGTGGCGGAGGGGGTTATCAAAGTAGAGACTAAAATGGAGTCACCGCATCGCAACCTGTTCAGGCGATTAGAGTCCAATTAATACTTAAATAAAAGTTTCACTTCTCATTCATTTCCAAAAGACACCAATTTCGAATTTTATTTGTATTTTGGAAAGAAACCCGCCATTGACTTCATTTCTGCTTATAGGTCTCCCAGATAATTTGCTTTTGTTTCCTTGTCAGTCAAAAGTTCTTTCTCACTAACAGCTGTTCACGAGCCTCAATCAAATCAATGTTAAAGCCTTAAACGAAATCTAAACCATATCTAAATTGCTTTCATGAATACCACTAATAAACAGCAGAGTGCAGACGCACTGCCAACCTACTATTGGTCGGTTGAGACCGTGGATCAAGTGCCCAATATGGGACAGAATTTCTATGTCCATTTTAAGAGAGCAAAATTGTAAACACTCTGTGGAAAGCATAAATTTGTTAAATTTTATACTCAGCACTGTGCATTTAATGTCACTTAAATTTGAATACGGACATTACACCCATGGGCTTTAAGTCCGGCCAACAGGCCCAGAAAAATTTGGAATTATATTTCAAGGTAGTGATCGAAATTTTCATATGGGCCTTATGTCCGTGGGCGTTTTGTCATGTCACCGCTCACAGCTCAGAGCCGGTGTTGGGGCTCACGAAGCCGAGAGCCGAATGATAGCTCCCGGCTCCTGAGCTGTGGCTCTCAGCTCAGAGCCAGGAGCCAAGTGTAGTGAGCTGAGAGCGAGGCTGGCTCCGAGAGCTGTGAGCAAAGAGCAATTTTCGAACCCTGTTATTATTATAAAAAAAAAAAAAATAAAAAATATTTTTAAAAGAATTTTATAAAAAGCAAAATAAATATAATATTGGTTATTGGTTGGTTTATCATGAAGATTGAAGACGCGTAAATGGTTAGATCGGAAAGAAGGGTAAATTGTCGGGTGAAAATTGCAAAAAATTATAAAAAAAATTGTTCAAAATAGTTTAGACTTCCAAGAAGACAATAATTGGCAACTGAAGACGGGCAAAGAGTTGTCGGTCAGTAGGTTTTAAAAAATCGCGAAATATCATAAAATTTTTTTTTTTTTTAAAGAAAAAAGATAAAGTGTATATTGTCGATTTTGTTATAAAGCTATTATATATTTTAAACATGGGTAAAGGTAAACCAAAACAAAATTTTTTTTTTATATTCTTTTTAATTAGTAGATAACAAAAATTTTTTTAGTAGTAGTAGTTTTATTTATTATATTTTACAAGTAAATCTTAAACTATAGCTGGCTAACCTGATTACAATTGTTAAAGGAAGTTAATTAATAAACAAAAAGTTTTTAAGTCTTTTACTCCTTCTTGTTTTCAACATGGTTGTATATAAACCGTCCGTTGAAATTAGCATAATGTAGCTGCTAATTGAAGCCTGTTAAAGGTAGGTGGGATCTAGAACACTTCGCTTATGATGCTGTTGCGGTATTGCAAAGAGTCTTTGATGAAAGCTGCAAGGGGCTATCCAGTTTTCTCCGTTAAGCAAAGCGTTGAGTTCGATTTCAGATAGGGATAGACGCTTAAAGTGCAACATACGTAACTCCTTTAAGATGGGGCAGATTCCAACAAAGTGAGCCACATCTTCCTTGGCACTCATATTGCAGAGGGTACAATCCTGGTGAGTGTTACTCCTGTGAGGTTGAAAATTAAGGCTAAGAGTTTCACATCTCGTCCTGAAGATAGCGCTTATCCTCTCCACACCTAGACTGTCATCGAAGTAATTCTTCGATCCTAGGTTGAGGTCCAGTGATTTATAAAGAGTCCTCACTGTGCTCCTTTTTGCTTGCGCAATAAACCCGTCCCTTTCTACTTCACAGATTTTGGCAATGATTTGTGCGTGGGATTGCTGCCACAGTAGATGGTTTTCAAAGTCGATACTGACGCAGCACTCGTTTGAGATGTTAGACCATATTTCAAAGAACTGGGATCTTTCGCCTTGAAGTTGTCTAGCTATGATCTTCGGCAGTCTTGAACTCTCCATATTCATTATTTTGTTAACGTAGTTAAAGTGGGTATGCAGTGTGTACGTGTACAGAGAGGGCAGACCAGTTTCAATTAATATTGCATAATTTGGAGAAGTTGAAGGGAGCCTAAATACTTTTTTTACGAAGAATGTTAGGAGACGCTCGACCTGTTCATAAGATGTATGGCCCCATACTTGCGAACCATAGCACAGGATTGAACGTACTGCCGCTTGGAAGACTGCGTATTTTGTGCTTGGTTTGACGTTTTTCCTACTAAGCAGTGTTTTCCATGACGCGTTTATCGCCACTTTTGCATCTTTCAGCTTCTCGCGGAGGTGAGCCTTAAATGACATATTGTGTGTCACTAGTACTCCTAGGTATTTGAAGCTCTTTACCTTTTCAAGGGTAACACCGTCTATCGTCCAGTCTTCTAGTCGAGAGTAACGCCCGCCACCCTGTCTAATTATCATGATTTTTGATTTCTCCGTGTTGATTTGAAGGCACCATTCTCTACAATATTCGTGTAGCTTATTAATCATTTCTTGAAGCATTTGCGGAGAATCGGCAAAAAGACACATATCGTCGGCATACATCAACACTTTGAACAGTTGTCCGGCAAAGGTAACCCCTCCTGGTAGGGCATTTGTGATGTCGTCAACATAAAGGGAGAATAAAAGTGGACTTAGAATACAGCCTGCTTGACTCCACAGTTAGTGTTAAACCAATCAGAAAGTCTGGAACCGTCCCAAACCGATGCTGTGTTATTGTCGTACAGCTGAAATATTGCCTTGAGCATTTTAGTAGATAGCCCGATGTTGCTCAGTTTGTAGAACAGACTTCTTCTATTTACTGTATCGAATGCTGCTTTAAAATCAATAAAAAATATATATAACTTTTTTTTTGGACTGGAGGTAAGACTGAGCAATTGACGTTAGGACAAAGATGCTATCGACTGTAGAATAGCCCTTTCGAAATCCATTCTGAAATTCACTTAGTAGATCCATCTTGTTAACCCATTCCGTCAAGCGGGAAAGTAGCACTCCGGTTAGAATTTTCATCATGACGTTAAGGCAAGATATTCCCCTGTAGTTGCTGGCGTTAGATGGGTCTCCCTTTTTATAAATTGGGAATATAATGCTACGCTTAAAGGAGTCTGGGAAGGTCCCTTGATTGTACATAATATTGTAGGCGTGTGTTAACAGTTCTATGAAGTTTGGAGTCGCATTTTTAAAAAATTCAGCAGATATTCTGTCATCCCCTGGCGCTTTGTTAGTTTTCAAGTTGCCAATGGCCTCGTTAACTTCCGATATAGAGATGCATCTATCTAAGTCAGTTGAAACCGTGTTTGGCAAAGCATATTGTATTTGTATTTCCGAGTTTGAATTCCACAGTAGTTGCTTAAAATGCTGAGCTAAGGACGGTGCGTCAACTTGAATTTTCCTAATGATTGGGTTTCTATTTATAGACTTCAGAATTGACCAATAAGTTTTTTGAATTATGTGCGTTGTAGAGCTCTACTTCCAGATTTAGAAGTATTCATTTTGTTTGTTATAACACAGGGCCTTATATTCCTTATTTGCTTGGAGGTATTTCCTTTTCGAGTTTTAAAATTTTTATTTCCTTTAAAAAAAAAAAAACTGTTTACTTCAAGTAAAAGCAGATTTCAATTGCTATCATATGTAAAACAAATTGTTGATAATTTACATAAAAATGCGGAAAATATTTACAGAAATTGAAATTAGTGTTGTGTGCCTGATCGAAAGGGGCTGTTCTTCACGTACCATTTCCAAGAGGCTTAGTAGCCCCTCAGCGGTGTTCGTAGGTGAAAAGAGAAAAAATGTGACTCCCAAAAGCTCAAGTCTTGAGCTGTTTTCAGAGTTAATGCTGAGAGCGGAGTACGTACAGAGTGAGAGAGAGAGTAACTTCGCTTAGCTGTCCTTTTTTGAGCGAAACGAATGGCGGGATAGTCTGAGGAAAGCCTTATTTGTGGTGTTGTGCGTGTTTAGTTTTAGAAAAGTTATGGACAAAATCATAACTTAATGACCTAGAGCCTGCCTTAAATTCTAAAATTTACAATCAAGAAGGACACTAATGTTTAAACCGTTGTATAAAAAATATAAAAAAAATGGTCGGGTTAGGAACTTGCTAAGGTGTGATCAGTTTTTGTGTTCGCCTTGTCATTAATTCAGCGGGGCCAAAGTGCGCCAGTATCCGTACATTAACATTGCATCAAAAAGCCGAAAAGTAAGCAATTACCTTTACAAAGCAGCTCAAAGGCTTTTTGCTTTAAACCCCAGTTGAACTCTCCTCTTAACTCCTTCACTTTGACCACTTTGACATAACTTGATTTTCCCTTTTACTTTCCCCCTTTTCGCACTCCCCTGCACAATCTGTCATCTTTGGCACTGCAACTCATTAAAAAAATGCCAAAGGGAAAAGAATAAAACAAAAACAAACGAAACTCTTGAAGAAGTCAAGGTAAAAGTGGGGAGCATGCAGTGCAATGCACATCCTGGCTTACAGCCAGGCATAAGATGAATGCATTTTTCCCCCGCACTTTCTTTATGCGTGGGCGTAAGCCGAAGAAAGGCCATAAGTCATGAGTATTGGTGACAGCAAAAAAAAAACTTGTGTAAAAATGGGTTACCAGTGCAAGGCCTGCCCTCGCGTAATGGAAAGCCATAAAAACGATTTATGGCATCAAGTGCGTGAGCATTAAAAGGCCTCCCCAATCCCAATCGAACTTTAACCTGACTCTGCTCTTTGGTAGGCAACTAATTGCGGCCACGGAATGGCCAGAGACATGTCATTAGTTCGCCTTACATGCGGACTTTGTGTCTGATTAGCCATTTATATTCACATTCAATGTCTCTTTTTCCCCAGTTGTGTGTGGGTTACATTTAATTGCTGAAAGGATTACACGCCCCTCCCTTTGCAACCACCACTTAAGTGATGCTAATTTACGACTCCTGGCATTTGCCTTTACCTCTCCCTGGGGAGTCTAGGACTTTAATTTTTGAGCAGGCCTGTTTACCCATTTGTTGACTTAAATTCTGGCTTGTTTTGTGTCTGTGAAAGTTTTTAAGCAGAGATTAGACGGCTTTGTTTAGGGACTTTGTGCCTTGTTTTTGGAAAACTTTGGCCACACAACATGACATCTAGTACATAAATGTGTTGTTGAGGTTTTCTCAGATTTTTCGACTTGTATAAGAGGCAAATATTCGGTTTAAAATAAATGTGAAATGAATCGGGCTATAGGTCTCATTCATTTAAGCGAAACATATTACAATAGAGTGGGAAAAGCTCGAAGATATAGTTAAGCTTATTTACAGAAATCCAAGGAACAGAGTTTCCTCTTTGTAGCCTTGATGTAATCCTTGGTTATTTGTGGAACTACTGGGAATGTTTCATTCAGCCCAGGTGATGTCATGCTCTCAAATGTGTCCTGTAGCCCTGACAGCTGTGATGAGTTCCTTCGGAAGTAAAGGCTCAGTTTCTTATTAGCCAGATCCTGGTGTTTGTTGACCTCAACGACCGTTGTACCACATGGTAAGTGAACGTCCATTATTTCTGTCAAGGCTTACTCATCTCAAAATTCACTGTTTATAAATCGTATTATCGATTTTGTGGTTTAATCACGCATTTTCCGTAACGAAGATGGAATTGAATAGTATACCTGAAAAAGACTTTGCAGCTGGTTTTTAAAATTGGAAAAAAAGGTGGCACAATGTAATGCTTGTGGATACTACTTTGAGGGGAATGAAAAGTTTGGGAATTGCTAATTACAAAGATATCGAGAATTTTTGTGTTATTTTTAACGAAAATTTTAAAAAACTGTAAATTACACCGTTATTTTCAACAAGAAAATAATGTTTTTAAATATCTTTCTCTGTTGGATGATGTAACCTATTGTATAACAAATTCAAAAAGTGTTCATACATTGAAATCTGTTTGAAAGTGTAGAAGTTATAAGCATTTATCAAAAAATGAGCAATTTCAGTTTTACGCTTCAAGTGGTATTAAAAATGTCTATGGTCCATTTTGTTTCGCCATTTGTGTGCAGAGTTTTTGAATTTGTTGAAGAGCTTTTTTGAGATCAGCCCAGATACTAGTTAATCCGTTTTATATTTATTGCAAATTAAAAATGAAAAACTAAAATTAAAATACAGTCCACCACAGTCTTATTTAACAACACCCTCTCCAAGCAGGTTTATGTCACTTCCGGAGTTCCACAAGGAGTCACCTATGACCGTTGCTTTTAGCTTATTCATAAACGACCTACCTTCCGTCAATATAAAATATCCGTGTTGATGTATGCAGACGATGTTAAAATTTGTATGCAGCTAACATTGTCTTTTACAGAATGACATTAACCACCTTCAATCCTAGTGCATCATCAACTTGCTGCACCTTAACCATTCTAAATGTAGTGTCATGACTTTCTATCGCTCTGCCCCATTTAAGGGCCACTATTCTCTTGGCCCGCACAATCTCAAGCGTATACACGCGGTAACAGACCTTGGTGTATTATTTGCCCACAATATGAACTTTTCCGAACACATTGGGACTATCGTTAGCAAAGCCAAGAGAGTGTTTGCTTTTGTTAAACGTTGGTCTAAGGAATTTGATGACCCATATACCACTAAGCTTTACATCCTCACTGCTGTATGGTCACCACTGTATGCAACATACCAGGGCCTTATTGAGTCGGTGCAGAAGCCTTACGTGGACTTAACTGGGAACAACACCGTCGCCTGCCATCCTATTCGGACAGACTCCGTCTATTAAGTCTACCGTACTTGCAAGATCGTAGAATCTGTCATGGAGTTATGTTCCATCATAAACTAATAAATGGCCATATTGACTCTTGTTTTCTACTGAGCCTAATTAATTTTTCGATCCCACCTAGACCTACAAGACAGTTCCGGCCAATTTTCTTAAATATAAGTAGATCTAATTTCGAATCTGATGACCCGTTTCGAATCATATGCATGTTATATAACGAATTGTACCATTTATTAGCTTCTGAGGGTTCGATGTCGGTAAATGTATTTAACATTTTGTCACACTTATCTTCCCAGCAATTGTAAATCTTTGCCTCCGCCCACTTGATGTGAGTCGGAGCATATCATAAAAAAGTTCTCCTAATTTCGGTGGAGGCAATATTAGGATTAATCTGTTTTCTTCTTTTTTTCTCTCTTAATTATTACGTTGACTGCTAAATTTGTCAACTCTATTAAATAAATAAATAAATAAAAAATCGAAGAGAAAAACATGTAATAATACAATTTTGATGAAAAATTTACTAAATAGGCCAACTTAGGAAACTTTTCGGCTATTTTTGATCAAATTGCTTACGTATGAAACCATAGTTTTAGTTTTAAGTTGTGCAAAATCTGTAATCATGGCTATTTGAAGACATTTTTATGAAAATTTGGGCAAATTATTTGCCTGCGGGACCATAGCTTTAGTAATACGGCATTTCGCTGCTTGGGGTAAAATTAAAAATGTATAAAAGGGAAAAACCAATATCTTAATAAACATTCAGCTTCTAGAAGAGGAGCTAGTCACTCGCACCATATATGCGTTTTATTCAAAGTTTGTAGTACCATTTTTCCCACCGTCAAAAATGGACTATGCTCAGGAACGGCCGCAACCGTGATGCCCAGCATTTCAGTTCAGTTCGTGAGGGCATCACTTCAAAGATATTTTGATAGGCTCTTGGTGCATGGCCAAACTCGCTTTCATCTAGAAGTGAACAATAGTAGAAATTTTGCAGTGATAAACGATTTCGCATAAATATACATTAGACTGGTCCAGATTTAAAAAATTATGGAAATTGTAAAATATCCCTACGGATTCTGAAAGTTTGACACAAAAACATAATTTCCATATTTTTTCGGAATTTTCGTTGTAGATAAAACCATGGCAAGAGGCCTCTGAAGTTTGTAAATTTGACTTAGTTCTGGTGGCCACGGCTTAAACGGTAAAAAACTGAAACTTTGCACAGGTGACTTCTTAATGGTTAGCTATAACATAAATATTTTATTTTTCGCTTACCGCGCATTAATCGACTACCTCCCATAGAGATGATTGCTCCTAAAAAAAAGAATTGTGGGATAACTTCTTTGCTTGTGATGGTACCTAAGCCAAAATTTACAAGTAGTGTTTTTTGAACAGTCTAATCCACATATTTATTAAATATAATTTACATATTGTCCCTGTTATATGAAAAACAAGTTAGGTCATGGTACCTCTTTGTCAAATGTTATGGCTTCAAAGCAAGTCTACGACAACTACTTAAAAATTAAAAATGTAGGAAGGCAACAGTACGTATGAGTGATGAACTTTATATCCAAGTCGCAGACCCTAACACTCATTTCTTCTCAAAATTTTTTTATGTTATGCCATTTTTACACAAAAACGCATCGTATAGGTGGTATCAGTACATCAAATATCCCCCCTAATGTACATGTCAAGCCTTAATTTCACCTGCAAGTGTTAATTTTTTAAAACATGTGCAACAAAGTGCATATATATTTTTTCCTACAACAATTTACATTTTTTTGTTTACACAACTCACTTTGAGTGCCACCCATTTTGCTTTTCCAAATGATATATAGTGTGTAATGTCATGTGCCATGCAAATTATAGCACTTAAAAAACACATTGTGAACAACGGGGGAAAACAAAATATATATAAAAAACTCCGCTGACCAACAAGGGAGAAAAAATCACTTCACATGAAGCGACAGGACAGTGGCTTACGCATCGCTAAATATTAAAGTGGCAATGAATACAAATTGCGTCGTCAAAAGCGGGACAATCGACATGTATTTTTTTCGCTCTCTCCCTCTTTGCCTTTGGCATCAGCCACAGGAGTGAGCGTGAGCCATTTAATTGAATAAGGATTTAAGCTTAAAGTTATGTGTTACTTAGTTAGTTAGTTAATGGGATCAACCATGTTGTCCATCAGTTTTCTCTTTTACTTTTTCTCTGGGATATGGAAATTTGTGAGGGTGAAAAAGTTGCCCTTAAGTGAGGAAAACTTTTTCCTGCCCTGCAGCTGCCTCGAAAGTTTATTGAACAAGCGACTGCCTTAAGATTTAATAAGCTGGCCAATTAGTTCCGCATAATCTACCATAATGCCACTTAAATGCTGTGGAAATTTCACACAATTGGCAAATTAAATTTGAACAGCTCAAATGCATGTCAAGTGCAATTGACACAAATCATGAAAAATGACCTTCAAAACGGAGGGGGGAAAAGGAGAAGAGAAATTGTGCCCTTGAGGATTTGGCAAAGTTGAAATGGAAAATTATGCTTAACACAAATCATAACATTGACAGACATTTCATTTTGCGGTTTGCCATTAATTTTTCCAGAAATTCAATTGAAAATTGAATAATGCAAGAATATTTGATTTGCAATCCCCAAAGTGTTTCTCTGGAGAAAAGTTGAGTAAACTGTTTGTGTGGGCTCAATTATAAAAATGAGTTGCTAAATTGTTGTACAATCTTGAGAATGGCAGCCACAAACAAAACGAAAAAGGAAAATAACCACCCAGAAGAGAAATAAGCAAAAATTGTGGCAAGAACAGAACTTAATGACATTTTAATTTATGTTCGTTTGCTGTGTATGATGCGGCTTCACTTGAGTTGAGTTAAATAAAAATGTAGGAAAAAGTAAATTGTGCTTGAGGACAAAATTAATCGTTTAATTTGTACAGAAAGCAGCAAACATTTGAGTGTCGAGTCTTGGGTAAATATTCCTTAGCTGACCCTTGTCTTTGGAAAAAAATATATATTATTTTCGAGCGAAACTTGTTTAAGAACAGTACTCAAACTTTCAGCAGCTTCCCTTTCTCGGCAATTTAACTTAATGATCCCTTTTTAAAAGCACTGAAAACTTTACGAAATCACAAATTGTATGCAAAAGTGCTCCTGGCAACATCGATTATACAAAAATAAAGAAGGAAAACCTCAGCAATCCCCACAAAAACGGGAACACACGCATTGCAGTGACTTTCTCATAGCCTTAGTGTGTTTGTGTTTGTATTTGCTTCTGTGGGTTGTGTTTATGTGCGTACGCATCGTTGGCAACTGCATTAAAAATGTTGCATACCTCTGGGGGCCAACCGAAGGCAGTTAGCCACCTGACGACAACCAAAAACAAAAAATATAAATTGTGTTTTCTTGCAGCTCCACTTAATAATTATAATTTATGCAAGAGTCAACAATTGTGTAACGCCCAAAACTATGCCACACAAAAGGCGCAGTTCGGAGGGAGAGGTGCCAGCCAGCGCCCGACTGCTGTCAGGGACACAAGAAAACTTTCGCCCAAGTAAATTTGCATAGCTTGTTTTTTTAATTACATTCAAAATGGAATAGAGAAGCCGACAGGATGCAGCTTCAATTACCCTGAAAGTAGGCAAGGCAATTGCCATGCTGTTCGTTTGTACTCGCATTCGCCATGTTGATGATTGGCCCCTTTTGCTACGGAGATTAATTTGAGTGCGTGTAGGCTGAAGAGTAAAGGTCGTTAAAACACTGAGAAAAAAATCGTAATTTATGAAGTAATTTAATTTCTTAGATTTGAACTTGATATGAAGTGCTAAAATTTAGTAATACACCTCAACAAGGAACTGCCAAAATAAAAAACACACAAACACAAAAATTCGCTTTGTTTGGTGAGTTATACCCTTGGAGAGGGTATATTAAGAATGTCCAGATGTTTGTAACGCACAGAAGGAAGCATCTCCGACCACATAAGGTATATATATTCTAGATCAGCATGACGAGCTGAGTTGATATAGCCATGTCCGTCTGTCCGTCCGTCTGTCCGTCTGTTTCTATCTTGCTATCGTAACCAAACTTTGCACGAAGTCTTTTGGTACAAATACGCTGCACATTTGTCGGAACCGGCCCGGTGGGATGACTATAGCATATAGCTGCCATAGGAACGATCGGTTGAAAAAGTAGTTTTAGTAAAAAACTTGTTTGTTTTCAATGCTATCGCTCCCAACCTCCGTATTTATAAGTTTTTTATGCTTTCACATAATTTCAGCGAGTTTTATGCAAATCGGGCAACTATATAGTATAGCTGCCATACAAAGATAGATCTGAAAAAAAGTTTTAGTATGAAAAACTTTTTTGTTTTCAATGCTATCGCTCCCAAACTCGTTACTGATCAATATGATATGCTAACACATAATTTGTCAAGTCTGATCCAAATCGATGACTATAGCATATAGCTGCCACAGGAACGATCGGACGAAAAAATAGTTTTAGTGAGAAAAACTTCTTTGTTTTCAATGGTATTTTGTACGTTCCAGTTATAAATATTATCTGTCATATGGGCATTTCCACCAAAAGGTCAACCTGGACCAAAAAATTAAAAGTGGTTAAAAAACTATATTTTATCGAATTTTCACAGGGAGACAATCAAATTAAGCTAATGTAAGCTAATCTTACATTTTCTTATATCCCAATTAAATATATTTGGTTTCACGGCCGTGCTAGCGCAATTTTTCTCATTTTTTTCAATAAATTTGATTAATTTTTTGCAAAAAAGTGACTATAGATAACATGTAATTTCGCTATCTAAAATCTCTCTGATGGTACAAAGGGGTATACATGAATACATAAGAAACCATGACAAACTATGGCAATGCAATTAACTGTAAGTTTTTGCTTCGCATTATAGCAGAACCCACATAAAAATTATGATGGAAGAAAATGTCGCGTGCGACATGTAGCGTGCGACAGTGATTCAAATTCAATTTAAAAAAAAAACTACTTAATATTTTGAAGTCAAACGAAATGCATTATTAAGAACAATCAATACATAACATTTTAAAATTAATTGCATTACAATTTTCCATCATGTTTCGCTGAAATCAGTGCTTGAGCTAGTTTTTCGAAAAAAGTGACTTCTGTCTGTGTCGCGTGCGAATGCCTTACATTTTTGTGATTATCTTGAAAATGAACAAATGCCCAAAATCGATCTTAACACAGATTATAGTGCTAACCAAGAGCTATAAAATTCGCATTTAAAAAAAATAAAAAAAAAATCTAGGCACATGTTTTTTTCAGTTTGATTGCGTACAAATGTCGCATTCGACATCAGAGAATTGCCCATATT